>JABFFE010001650.1:0-16328 GCA_013623625.1 Fusarium setosum
GGTCTGGCGTCATGTCGAGAGACGCTTGCTATCGTGGCAACGCCTGAGAAGTTGGCTCCCACGGGCGCGCAAATTACCAGTCGCCATGCACACACACACGCCCAATTCCCAGTCCACAGAACACAATGTGTTCCTCCTGTTGGTGTGCTGGTGTTTGTTGTTGATGGAACCCAATGTTGATATCCCGCAGAGCTCGGAATTGCGGGATCTGAGCATCAGGTGGTCAAGACCCTAGATGGAGACGAGATGATCCCCCAAAGAGCCTCCCCGTCATTACGTGCATCGACCTGATGGGCTCACCCAAGGAGCGCGATAGGACCCGTGCACCGACCACGTCAGGGAAGGCCATGGGTATGGGTAGACTGGTGCGGGTGCACCCTCTCAATGGTGTTGAACAGATTGCCCGGATCGGATCACACGTTATTGACGGCCTGCATCTCGGCCGTCCCCTCCTCTCCTATTATTAACAGGATATCTTTTCCTGACCCTTGACTTGATCCTTGGTTTCTCTCTAGAAATAGGATATTTTGAATCACCTTGAATATTCATCCTCGGCACCGTCTACCTTGGACCCGGACCCTACGACATCTTCCCCGCCGGCATTCATCCCCTCCGAGTCATTCACCGCATTCGGTAACATCGATCGATTGTTCTCCCCAACCACTATCGACAGACCTCAGAGACAGCACTGGACGGGAGGGGGGAATCACTGCATCCATCCTTCGCCTGGGGTACTCATCGCCCTACGATGATATAGACCACGCCGGATCTTGGAGACTTCTTTATTCTTTCGTCATGGAAATGGTTCGAACTGGCCAGCTTGAGTTTCATCTGCTCCAAGGCTGTTGCTTAGAGGCAGAAAGAGCGGACCGTGTTGCATTTCATCTGGTAGGGCTTCGCAATGCCTTGCCCGAAGGCCCTCATGCTCACCTGGTGGTGACTATTGAGGAGATCAAAATCTCGAGTCAACTGCTCCGGGAATTGGCCGAGTACTCCCAGATCCATTTCTCCCGCGTTCCTGTAGTTCTCGATTATTTGGAAATCCTTCTTCCATGTCTATCACGATCCCTGCGAGATATCACCACCCACTATGAAGAAAGAACTCTCACAAAGGAGAATCGCTGGCGGAAGATGTACCACACCATGACCGAGGAAGCAGGAGGTCTCTCGCTTCCCCAGCGGTTCATTCTTTACAACCACTTCTTAACTCTATTACGGGAGTTGCTCACCAGGTTTGTCCCTGCACATCATATAATCGTGGGATGCTATAACTAACACCGTCAAGGTCACCAAACTTTGATTTCAACTCAATGGAAAGCACTCGACTTCAGATCATGCAACTTCGAGAAGCCAGGGGCATTCGTAAGTATACCTGATGTCTGTATGAACATAATGCTAATCACGAGAAGCGCCGCCTCCCTACCGCGTAAACCCCACGATCCGTCCCGATGCCATGCTGGATGACACGAGCTTTACGTCGGTCAGTATACAAGTGCTTTGTATTCGTAGGGAACTATCTAACAGAAGCACAGAACATACACTGGGCTGAACAAATCTTTTCTTTGCCCCTACCTTCCCGGACTGCGCTCAAGCACCAGCATGCGTGAGTTCTCTCTACCTGACCTTGGCCGTTCAGCTCCTCTAACCAAGGTGACCAGATCGAGGTCCTATGGTCCACATCTTCCATGGAACCAGATTAGAATGCCGAGCGATGCACGAGTTCTCTTCATGCGGTAATTTCAGACCTCGACGCACAATTACCTGCGGTACTTTACTGACAACGACAGCCATTTCAATGAGCGCCAGATATCCTTGATCGTCTATCAGAGCGCACGGGATAGATGTCCGTACTTTCTCATACGAACATACCACATGGGCAGCCCCTGGTTCTCCCTTCGTGGCGCACACGAACTCTGCGTTGAACGTGAGGGGAGCAGCCTTGAGTTCTGGCGATGGAGCCCAAGTGAGGGATGTGCGAAGCGCTGGGCGAGCTTATGCTTCATGACCTGGGAAGGTATGAAGCCCTTTATCTTCATGATTCTCCGTCAAGTCGAGTCCACCCGAGAGCTAACATGTGATAGAACTGGTCCTTCTATACTGCTGCTTTGTGTCATTCAAGACTCGCAACAGTCTCACGGTTCAGGTCGCTACTGAAGACCTCATCCTACGGAGTGAGCGCAAACTGTTCCAAGCGTAAGCTCGGCCCGCAATGATGCTTTGTTATTTAAAACATCTAACCGTAACAGTCGAATTGTCGATGATGGCTTCATGCATTCCCTCATAGTCTACGAGGATCAAATGACAAAGGGCCTCCGCCTTCATGCTGCTGTCTGGGATGGCGAACTGCGCCAGTGTCCCGTCTGGACAGCGTTCAGTACGCCATTATTTCCACTCAACGGTCAATTTGACGTATAAACTGACCCTTCTAGTCACCCATCAATCTGCTTCGCCGAAATGGATCAAGCGGGCTGGCAAGACCAAGGTACGGCTTGCAGATGTCCAACTTTACGTCTTCTGCCAGGAGTACCGGCAGCAAAGCCAGCGACATGGCAGTGCCGGGGCATTCGAGATATGTTTCGTCAGTGAGGAGGGTAGGTTGGCCTCTTTTCCCTCTGGTGTCTGTACCAGTTGCCGCAGAATATCTCACAGTACACACAGCATCCAAACGCTTCAAGGAGCTCTTCACCCCCGCGTCCGCCGATGTGAGCACAACTGTCGACTCTGCCACCAAAGAATGAGACACTACGCACCTACATCCAAGATTGATTCACCATCTATTGCCTTTTTCATCTTCTCTCTTTTTTCCTCTTGATTGATTGATTGATTGATTGATTGATTGATTGATTGATTGATTGATTTCTTTCTTTTTTTACATCTGCAGCGTTTGGTTTCGAATTTCGGTTCATCTTTTTAGCGACGGCGTCCAACGAAATATCGCAGCGGTTTGACAGTTA
Organism: Fusarium setosum; assembly: GCA_013623625.1. Classification (NCBI taxonomy): domain Eukaryota; kingdom Fungi; phylum Ascomycota; class Sordariomycetes; order Hypocreales; family Nectriaceae; genus Fusarium; species Fusarium setosum. The sequence goes on from JABFFE010001650.1 coordinate 2,955, forward strand.
CGAGTAATGACTTCACTTTGTCCATCAACAGTCGCGGGAACACAGATTGTACGATACCCGACAGGGCTTGACTTTTCTTCCTGGTCAGTTGGAAGGGCACGTCTCGTGTATTTCGATATTGAGAATGATTTTCCTCGTGTCGTGATGGCAGTTTGAGCTACTGTATCCCCAGTACACGCCCTCTTCGGTTGGTTGTTTCAAGAACGCTCCATTTGTCATATTTTGTATACGATAACAATTTCAGAATCTCAAGAATTATTTATGCTTGCTTCCATCTCTTCCGCCCTGCAGCCAAAAGGCTAGCTGTTACATTTTCGGTTTAGGTCTTGACATCGGGCTCGTCACGGCCAACATGCTCCTTGAACTTGAGGAGCCCTGTGGCGAACTTGACCTCTTCTTTCAGGAAGTCCTGAGCATCCAGGTCGTATTTCGACGGGTCGCTAGTGTGCTGCTCAATGTACAGACGGATAGTGGCTCCAGAGGAGCCAGTGCCCGAGAGACGGACAACGATGCGGCTACCAGAGGAGAAGCCGGCGTATAGGCCCTGGTTGGAGGCAACAGACCCATCGAGATCGGTGTAGGAGAAGTTGCCCGCCTTGGTGACGGTGCGTCCTTGAAGACGTTAGTTCTCTGCCAATGGTCTGGGAGGCAGGATCAAGATTTTACTCACCTTCAATGGTGCTACCGACAAAGTTGGAGTCAGAGACGAGCTTGTTCAGCTCACCAACAACCTTGTTCGCGCCGTCCGAGTCGACGTTCTCATAGTCGTAACGGGTGAAGAAAGTACGTCCGTACTTGTTCCAGAACTCCTTCTGGATCTCCTTGATTGAGGGAGTGATATCAGGGTTCTGGACACCGACACCAGCGATGATGTTGAGCCAAGCAATGACAGCCCACAGACCATCCTTCTCGCGGATGTGGTCGCTGCCAGTTCCGAAACTCTCCTCGCCGCAGATGGACAGCTTCTTGGCATCGAAGAGGGCGCAGAAGAACTTCCAGCCAGTAGGTACCTCGTAGCAGTCGAGACCCTGGGCCTTGGCGACGAGATCGACAGCACCGCTGGTGGGCATGGAACGGGCAAGACCGTTGACGCCGTTCTTCTTAAAGTAGGGGATGAGGTGAGCATGGTGGGCGATGATGGCCAGGGAATCGCCAGGGGAAACAAAGGCATTAGCGCCATAGATCATGTTTCGATCGCCATCACCATCAGAAGCTGCGCCAAAGGGGATGTTGTTCTTGTCGACAACCTCGACGAGAGAGTGGGCGTAGGTAAGGTTAGGATCGGGGTGGCCACCACCAAAGTCAGGGCTGGGCACGCAGTTCTGTGTAGAACCAGTCAAGCCAAGCTCCTGCTCAAAGATAGCCTTGCCGTAAGGGCCAGTGACGCCGTGGAGACCATCGAAGAGAATCTTGAAGTCGGGGTGGGTAGAGAAGAACTTCTTGATCAAGTCAAAGTCGAAGATGTCCTTGAGCATAGCAACATAGTCGGCAGTGCTGTCGATGACCTCGACCTCGAGGTTGCCGTAAGTCTGGGCGCCGACAGCGGAGATGTCGATATCGGGAATCGAGGCAATCTTGTAAGATGTCAAGGTCTTGGAGGCCTCGTAGATCTTGTTGGTAACGGACTCGGGAGCAGGGCCTCCGTTGGCGAGGTTGTACTTGATTCCGAAGTCGTTCTTGGGACCTTGAACTGTTAGGAGGATATCTTGAGGGGTTCAGTTGTAGAGACTTACCACCAGGGTTGTGGCTGGCAGTCAGGAGGATACCTCCGGTAGCCTTACGCAGCCGGATGACATGGCTGGCGGCAGGAGTGGAGAGAATGCCGTTCTGGCCGATGACGAGCTTCTTCACGCCGTAGGCTGCACCGATCTTGGCAATGAGCTGGATAACCTCGGGATTCCAGTATCGACCATCGCCACCAATGACGAGAAAAGAGCCTATCAATAGATCAGATCATTGCTCGTGTCGATTGTAAGGCCCCCGGTGAAAGAGGATTTTCCGCTTCCGGCATACCCTCAACTCCCTCGGGGATGGACAGCAGGATGCTGGTGATGAAGGCCTCGCTGTAATGGGGCTGTTGGAAGACGGTGACCTTTTTTCGAAGACCGGAGCTATCAGAGAGCAAGTCAGTTTAGTGTTTTTTTGGTGCATTGAGCAAGCTATTGAGGGTGAAACCCCCTCAAAAGATGAAGTAAATAGAGAGCTCTTGCAACTCTCGGAACTGGGCGGTGGGGGATGGAGAAGTTCGGAGAGGGAGCAGTCAATGGTGGCGGGGTCGAGGGACAACATACGTTCCGGGCTTCTGGTCCTGGAAGGGCTTGAACTCGACAGTCTGGACACTCATGGCTGTAGGAGACGACGAAGGGAAACAAAGATTCAGACGCAAAGGGAGATCAGGAGAGAGAGGATCCTGATACCGAGGTTTGTTGAGGAAGAGGAGGAAGAATGAGAAGCGGTGGTGGCCAGACCGAAACAAAATCCACCTTTTGGCAGGAAGGAGGGGAGCTTGGGGAAGCTGTTTGTTACCTAGCTAGGTAGTCGTGGTGGGGTAGGAGGGGATGATATCACTCGAGCTAATCGACGGCTTGCACAATTGGCACTGTACTATACTAGTGTTTGATGCGAAGTTCACAGTCCAATACAGTAGAAAAGACGGAGTTGGTGAGGGGCAGTGCGTAAATGTGAGGTATTGGTAGAGCTCTCATGATGGAAAATTCGGGAGCTAATTATGCTATCATAGCTGCAAGACGTTACTTGGAAAATCGTTATTTTTATCCCTAGAAAAGAATAGGAGTTTGGTTAATAGGTGGGCACTAATGGTGAGTGGCATGGGCTACGACAGACTTGAGAGTCAACATACCTACTGAAGCTTCGAACCCCTCATCATTTCACTGCGTCTCATGAGGCTCTCAGCAACATAACTTCATTTTCAAAACCCTGTGCCTTCAAGCTCCAACACGAAACAGCTGCTGCTAAAAGCGTATCCTGTCATACACAACCTACCCTTTTTCTCGGGAATAGGCCAAAAAAAAAAAAACCAAACCTACGAGGACTTGCTCGCCTTATTCCTCCTCTCAGGCACAGCATCAAACGTCGGCCTAAAGATGACCTCCCGGTAATACCTCGCCTCCTCGATGCTCTCGAGGATGTCGTCCCTGGCCTTGTGGCGGCCCTTCTTGGTGGGTACCTTGTTGACGACCCTCTTGGCGCACCACCGCCGGGCCGCCTCCTTAATGGAGCTCACGTCGAGGATCCGGTGGTGCAGGTGCTCCATGACGCGGCCGTAGGGGTCGCGGCGGAGGAACGCCCGGTCGCAGTGGACGCTGTTGCCGGCGAGGAGCCCCCGGCGGCGCTCGGGGATGAGGCGGGTGACGTACTCGTAGAGGGCGTCGGCGGCCTGGGCGGGCGTCGTCGTCGACTCGAGGACGGCGGCGGTGAGGCCCGAGTTGGCGTGGGTCTTTGTGCACCAGTCGTCCATCTGGTCGAGGCGGGACTGGGGCCAGTGGACCACGGCGTGGAAGCCCTCGTCGTCGAGGATCTCGAGGTTACCCGTGGTTACAATGCAGTAGATCTCGAGAATCTCATCGTTGTCCTGGTCGAGACCCGTCATCTAAGTGAAGGATGTAAGCGAGGGTTCTGCGACCACCTAACGAAACGTTGACGGCCGTGTTATTAAACGTACCTCACAGTCGATCCAGACGAGAGGATCATCGCTGACACTCTTTGGCTGGTTATCAGCCGGAAGTTCTACTATCGATGCCATAATCTTTGCTTGTTTTGGATGGCTGCTGGGTGGTTGCATGTAATCTGCAAAGAACTGCAACGAGCTCCGTCTACTGTGGGCAGCCAAATAAGGCAGTGGAGGCTTGCAGCAGTGGAGTTTGCCGGAAGGGGCCAGCCAGAGCCCGCTGAGTCCTAGTGGTCTACAGGCGATACAGCGTCTAATTGACGCGCTGGAACGTTGCTGCTATTCTAATGAAGCCCCCCTCATTGGCTGATTTCGTTCCATCTACCCAACATCCAGACATCCATCGTGCCTGTTTACAAGACTTCAAAGAAACGACATCGAGTAAGCATTGCAGGTTGCATGTCTCAATTGTATCATTTTTCAAGTCTGGATCGAATCACCTTTCTTTGATATATCGTTGCCTGAACAGGTAACCAGTTATCAGCCACCTGCAACACTTCGTGTCAACTCCTCACAAGGCAGGCAGACACTTGAGTCGACCTCCTTCAAACTCGCCCTGAACCTCTGGTTCCTCTTTTCCACCTACGCATATACATCCAGATACTTCATCCATCATGTCCTCAATAAAGAAAATCTTCTCCAAGCTCACAACAGCCGACGATGAAACATCCAACGCTCAACCATCGTCCTTCCGTGTCATACCGCCTCCCAAGCCCGACATGTCTGATACTCCTCCACGCTTCCTCATCATCGGTGCCGGTTCGCGGGGTCGCAACTATGCAGAGGCCATCGACAGGGTCTCCAATGGCGTAGTCGCCGCTGTCGCTGAGCCTCTCAAATTCAACCGCGAGAGGCTAGGCCAGGCTCACATCTGGGGCGACAACCCCCCAGGAGAGGGCCAATCTTTCCATGACTGGCGAGACTTTCTTGAGTATGAGCAAGACCGACGGCGGAGAGCAGCTGCGGGAGAAGAGGGCGTACCAGAGGGCGTCGACGGAGCCTTTGTTTGCGTCCTAGACGAGATGCATCGCGAAGTTGTCGTCGGCCTCGCGCCGCTTGGCCTACACATCATGTGTGAAAAGCCCCTCGCCTGCTCTCTCCAAGAGTGTCTCGACATGTACAAGGCTCTGCGTCCTCTACAGGCCTCAAAGGTCTTCTCCATCGGCCACGTGCTGCGATACAGCCCTCACAACATTATGCTGCGGAAGCTGCTCGTCGAGGAGCGCGTCATCGGCGACATCTCCAGCGTAGTGCACACCGAGCCCGTGGGCTGGTGGCATTTTACCCACTCGTACGTCAGGGGTAACTGGCGGAACGAGAAGACTACGGCGCCGTCGCTACTGACAAAGAGCTGTCATGACATTGATCTGTTGCTCTGGCTGCTTTGCTCCCCTGAAAAGGCCGGAGAGGGAGAACCGCATCTTCCTGCTACCGTGTCTTCTTCTGGTAGTCTCCAGTTCTTCAAGAAGAGTCGCAAGCCCAAGGCTGCTGGGACAGCGACCAACTGCACAAAATGCCCTCTTGGAGATGAGGGCTGCAAGTTCTCGGCTAAGAACATCTATCTCGGTCCCAAGCTAAAGGGCTTACAAGCCGGAAACACCAAATGGCCCATCAGCATCGTCGTCCACGACATCGAGGACTATCCCACAGAGGAGGCAAAGGAGGACATCCTGACCAAGACGCTAGAGGAAGATTACGACGAGTTAACTCCCCAGTCCGAGATCCAGTCCCGCAACTGGTTCGGCCGCTGCGTCTTTGAAGCAGACAACAACGTCTGTGACGACCAGTTCGTCACCATAACTTGGCCAGAATCCACAAGGCCCGCAAAGACGGCCACCTTCCACATGGTCGCCCAGACCAAGAAGATTTGCGAGCGGTACTCCAACATTTATGGCGAGCACGGCGAGGTCTATGCCGACTCGAGTAGGATCGTTGTCGAGGACTTCAACACGGGCAAGACACAGGTATATCATCCGCGCATCGAAGACGTCGGCCATGGCGGCGGCGACTTGGGGCTCACCCGCCAGTTCGTCATGGCGTGCGATCGAGTCAAGAACCATGGTTGGGGGGCACCACGCGCGCAGAACGAGTTCATCGGCTGCACCCTCGATGAGGTGTTGCGCAGCCATGCTATGGTGTTTGCAGCCGAGGAGGCGAGACTTGGCCGCAAGGTTCTCGACTGGGAGGAGTGGTGGATGGAAGCCCTCGGCAAGCAGTTGAACAATGACAATGCGGTGTGAGTCCCGGGGTGCCAAGATACACCAGCTTTGCGGGAAAGGGGGCAATTACACGGGTGGTGCGGTTTCCTGAACTTCTTAACGAAAGCGCCTTGTAACAATGAGATATTGGTCATTGTCTTGGATATTGGGGATTATAATATTTGCTGTTGAACTAAACGACCCAAGATACGTCCGCGCTAGAAAGAGGTATAATACAAATCATGCAATCAAGAACCATGCAATCCATTCGAGTCGTCTTCCCTTCGTAACCCCGCCCGTTTGGTTGTCTCTAAAACTCCCTCCTCTTCTGATAAACGAAAATCCCATTACCCCATCTACATGACCCAACAGACTCCTAACCAAGCTCCGCGCGGTTGTTCTCATTGCCAATCGGGTTGACAGCAGGCAGCTCCTGAGCTTGGTGCTGCTGGTGCTGTACGGGCGCGGGTTGTTGTCCAACAACGGAAACCTCGCCGCCTTCCTTGGGTCCCGGGCTGGGTGTGAGATGAGGAGGAGGTGAGGTGGAAGAAGGAGCCTGGTATCCAGCAACACCGTACTGCGAAGGGTACTGGTTCTGCTGAACAAAGCCCTGCTGAGGATACTGGCCCTGGTAGCCCTGCGGCTGGGGAGAATAGGGGGCAGGGTAGCCTGCGTTGGGTTGCTGCACGGGGTAGCCTTGCTGGCCGTAGGCAGCGGCCATGTTGGGGTCGTAGGGCTGCTGGTAGCCGGGCTGGTAGTTGGAGGGCACGCCTGAAGGATAGGCGGCATTGGAGGGCGACGAGGGAGCGAAGCTCTGGCCAGGGCTCTGGGCGTTCTGAGGGTTCTGGGTCATGGGGGGAGGCATCTGCGTGTTGTTGCCAGCAGCGGCAGGTGCAGTCTTCTTGTTGCTGCGGCGGAAGAGGAGGAAGCCAGCCAGGCCAACGAGACCAATAGCCGCGATACCACCAACAGTACCACCAGCAATGGCACCGACATTTGAGCCGCCGCCACTGTCATGGCTGCCAGTGGAAGACGAAGAGGGAGAAGCGTCGGTAGTGCTAGAGGCAGATTCGTGTTTTGTCACAGTCGCGTCGTGCGTGGCCGAACTATCGTTCCCATCATCGGTCGAGGTCGATTCGTTGTCATTGGTTCCGGTAGTGGCCAGAGGGTCGGAGAAGAAAAGATCGGCTTGGCCGCTGGTGACAGAGCAGGCGAGCAGGCTGTACTCGGCGCCCTTGGTGGTTCCCACATATGTGTAGCAAGCGGGAAGTTCAGAAGAGCCACTGTTGATAACGGGTCAGTGGGAATCCAATAGGGATCGAAACGCGGTCTGCTGCTCCATGTGAATCATGGGGGAATCAAACATACCAGCACAGGGTGTGGAAATCTGAGAGTAAATTGCAAGCGCCAGAGGCGGAAGCGTCGAAGTCGATACAAGTCGTCTTAACCATGTTGCAAGACCTTCCAGTCTGACAGCAGCCGACGAAATCGTCCTCGTAGGCGCATGTTGCGTCGGCGGAAATGCAAGTGAACGAGTCTGCGAGAATGCCAGGTTAACAGCGAGATTCATAAAGTCATTGGCTCAACTCTTGGCCTTGCCGCATCGTTTGGGTATGTCGCCAAGCTCGGTCCAACTCGTTGAAGGGGGCTTCAGTCGTGTTATATGGGGTGTCAACTCACTTCCTTCTTCACCAAAACCACAGGTCTGCGAACTTAGCGCTCGTCTACCAAAGGCAAAGCCCATGTCCATGGCGCCAGCCAGCTTGGGGGCACCAGTAGGTGCAGGCGACCATCCAAGGGCGATTTGGTCTTGTTCGCCAGCATTTGGGCCGAGGGCGTCCGTCTGTCGGGGAGGTGTCCATGATGAGTCGGGGAAAGATCGAAGCCAGGCAGCGGCAGCTGGCGAGCTGAGAGCTCCCAGGGCCAGGAGGGCAGCAGAGCGATGCATTGCGCGGGATATGTAGCTTATTGTTGCTCCGAGTTGGCTTTTTCGGTTCGGTGATGTTTCTTGACGAATTCCGATCCTTCTCTCTTCCAGTCCTTGCTCGCTTAACAATCTTCCGTGTGCTTCCTCGACGTTGACTGTGAAAAGGGGTCTTGAGTCCTGAGTGTAAGTGTTCCCTCCCCCGCGATATCTTGAAGCTATCCGACTCTGAATCAAGCGGGACGCCGGACCAGACAATCACCACAAGCCACGCAGCGACGATTTTTGCAGGTCAGAGAGGAATGAGGCAGAGCAGGGATTGACGAGGGTTTTGTTTCTCGTCCGCTTGTCTTTCGCTCTGACTCTCAGCCCGGAGAACGTTGCCGGGCTCTTAGACAGAGGCGGCGCCGTGTACATTGTGTTACAGGGATCCCGTACGCTAGTGGAAGCTCAATAGCCACAGGGGACTTTGCTGGGTGTTCGAATTGGGGGACCTCCGCAGGGCAGCGCCTTTCGGAGGCTGCTTGAGGCGTCCGTCCCCTGCTAGTCGGGATGATATCCCTGAATGAGGCGCTACCAGGTTACGCTCATTGGCACAAGGCAGCCTTAGCGCCAAGAGCTGAAAACAAGCGGCCCTAATTGGAGCTCTGGTCTAGGAATGGGCCATCGTGCCCTGCGCTGTGAAAGTCGAGGCCCAGAAAAACAACTCAACTCACATGGTTAAAAAGAAGCTCAAACCCAAGAGCTGAACCAGATCCGTTGTTAGGCGATGGGGACAGACTCATGACGGGGAACGCAAGTACCTCTCCAAGAATAATGCTTTGTACATGCAATCAGCATGATGCTTGCCGTTGAACCTTTACCAACCCGTTTGAGTTGGCAAGCGTGCCAGAACCACATAGCCACCCGTCAATCCATAGCAAATGAAGCATGGTTGACGGAGAGGGGATCGCGTAGTGGAGCTATCGATACCTCCGCCGCCCGGGGTCGATGGCTTGCTTACTGTATCTTGATTTGAGGAGGTTCGGGAGGCTGACTACCCGAGCTGCTCCCCCCGCCAGCCAGCGGGCTGCCTTTGAACTGAGACTCGAAGACAATGTCGAGCATGCCCAGTGATGCGAGGCAGGATAATGGGTCCAACGGGCCAAAGGTATCTTCTTGGAGGGCTGCGCCATGATCAAGACTGGTGCCCGAACTCTCTGCCGTTACGCTGCGCTGCTTGGGCTTCTTCTTTGGTGGAGGCGCATGAGGCTGCGTTCTAGAACGAAGCCCAGAGATACAGCAGCCAAGAGGAGACGATGGTGTTCAGAGATCCATTTTTGGATACCCACCATGTTGTGGAAGATCTCTGTGCACCCATCGTCCCCTTTCGGCCTTGTGTGTAAGTCGTCCACCGCCAAGTGGTCCGTAGAATCAATCTACCATGGCGCCGATGGGGAGTGTGGCTTTGTGATCTGTTTGTTTCCATGCATTCAAGCCGTGAAACCGTTTTTCTGAATCATGCCCATGCACTTCCCCTACAATCAAATAAAGGTCAATAATAGCACATATTGCGCGGGAAACAATTGGTCCATTGCTTACTTTTGTCGGTCACCCACCTCCTCAAGTCGCGTCTCTCTCCGCACGCGCTCAGCCGACAGTTCGACAGGGCTGTCGGAGGTTTGCTTGGTTGCTGACCCGTTTCGGTTTGCTCTTTGCCACTTGACTGCACGTATCCTCTCGCCGCAGGCATCCGTAACGAGGCAGCATCTCATCTCCTCGTGCCTGAGGTCGGATGTCGTTTGCAGGCTCCACTCATTTGCTGGCTTGCCTTGTCCAGCGCGACGCAGATGTCGGCCGACCGCTATTGGCTCCTTGCTGACTGTACCTAATCGAAAGTGCACAGATTCATCAATCAGGTAACCACGGTTCCAGGTGCATGGATTCCTGGGTGGCCTTGTTCATCCTTCCATGCCTCTCTCTCTCTTTTGGCCGCCGTGCGGCTCGAAAAGCCTTGGGTTGCATTTTGCAAGCATCTTCACCGCTGACGATGACCGGCAACTACAGACGCCCCGTTCCGCGAATGTGGAGTATGAAACTGTGTGCAGATGAGTGTCGCTGTCTGAGACAGCTCGGGGGCCTGCACGACAGTGAAGCACTGGCTCCTCGCATCCCCCCCATCCACGGGGCGAGGAGCCCAAAGTCGCAAAGCTCCAGGGAGACGGCCGCTTGCCAGCTAGCTGACACTGCCACACTGCTTCGGGACACAGTTAGGCCGATGGCGTCTGGGTGGGGGAATGGGTTTTGCCCTGGGCTGAATGAAACTTTCGCGCGGGCTTTCCGCCCCCTCGGAATTTGCCAATCCCAATTCAAATCTTTCGGGACTAGCAGAGGCGGAGCGGGAGACAGGGGGAGGGGGCTGGACTGGAAATTTGTTGATGGGTGCGTGGGAGGGCCATTCATTAACCCCGTGGGTGCCGACGTCCGACTCACTGCAGGAGATTGACGCTGGTGGTGAAGAAGTGAGGTGGACAGTGGAGAACCCATGATTATCAAAATGTTTGCAGTGCGGAAGTGCGGAACTGGGGAAGGTATACCCCGGTAACGCATTTACCCTGGACCTCTGCGGAATTATTCACAATTGAGGAGCGGTCGAGCAAACAATGGTTCTTCGGCGGTGCTCAAAGAAAGATGGGTTGCCACTGTAAGGTTGATTCACAAGCGCAAGGCGTATTTTGTTGTTAGTCGCAGCTCGTGGTAACCCAACGTCGTCGCCAGTCTAGGTGAAGTCTCTTCAATAGTCTCATGCATCCAATTTAGCGAGCAACACCCCTAACCCCGTAGGCATTGTCCGGAAGCTGTGGAAGACAAGAAGACCAGGCTGCTCAGAAGAGTTCCGTTATAGCTTTCGACTGACATCTACAGTTAAGAGACATCTGCTCTTAGTAAAGATGTGGTGAGGATAGGAAATTGTGTAGACGACATTGTTCATGCTTCAGACGGATGGATAAGTAATCAACGTCTCCATGAGACGAGCATGACAAAAACACACCTGATCCATGGCTTCCCACGCTAGAGACATTCTTTCTTGGCGAATACTACGTTTCAGCCTTGCAGTACTAGGTACGTACCGAGACACAACTTACCCGATCCCGAACGGTAGCGGTGGAGAAGGGACTGCTTCCGGAAATGGAAAGTCTGAGGGAACGGCACCGGTAGATAGTGGATCCAGGTTGCTTAATAAACACCATCAACTCATTATTATCAAAACTCCACGGAACTTGAAGATGTGTAATCCTCACGATAGGATTCAGACACGTAGTTCTGGATGACAGAGTTGACACAATGGAGGAGGATAGCAAGTTGCTATTGGTCTAGTTGCCAACTGACAAGGGCCTGAGACTTGGCCCCTTGGATGGATTGATGCTGAGGTCTGTTGGCTTTGAAAGACAACGATCCTTCAAGATGAAGTCGTGTTCAAGTATAAAAGAGCAATTGTTCCTCTACGATTTCTGAAAAAGTATCAGCAGTGAAAACGCACAAGAACCACAAACCAACAGAAACCGAGATATTCACTTGAAAACACCACAGACCAGCCCCCAGCAACAACACATCTTTCACAATGTCTTCTGAAGCCAAGCCCCTTCCTCCCGTCAAGCGGTACATCACAACCCATGACGCCGACGGAAACGCAATCTGGGACACCTCCGTCCCCCTCGAGGTCCAGGAGCAGCGCAGCGGCGGCTTTTCCATCTACTCGTCGTACATCCACGAAGACAACAGCCACAACCTCAACGGCGACCACGACCTCAAAGCCTACCGCGAACACCCCTTCGAGAAGGACCTCTTCCCCGCGTCCGGCTCCTCCCTCCGGGTTGTCGACTTCTGGCCCGGCTTCCCTGCCCTGATGCACCGGACCGGCAGCATCGACTATGGTGTCGTGATCGAGGGCGAGGTCGACTGCGTCCTTGACAATGGCGCCACCAGGACGTTCCGGAGAGGCGACATCATCATCCAGAGGGGTACCAACCACGCGTGGAAGAACTCGGGCACCGAGGTCGCCCGTGTCTGCTTCACGCTTCTCCCCACGGCGCCTATCAAGGTCCAGGACAAGGAGCTCGAGGTTCACGGCATGGCAGACTTGGGAAGGATCGCGGAGGAGGCGGGCAAGTCCGCATAGGATGGAATTAGCAGAACCCAACTGCACGATACTTTGTATCTAAACATTAAGGCATGGTTGCCAAGTCGCTAGGTCAGATTGCCCATAGTCAACACAGGAGGACTTCGTCTCATTTTTTCTTTTTGCTGCACTCGCCTAGCCGCCCAGTTTCCAATGAATTGACTCCAAACGCCATATCAAAAACCTAATCACCAACCGCGTAGAACCCGGAATTCGTCTTGTGCAAACTGAAATGGTAGCGGCCGTCGTAGTCCAGCTGTAATGTCCTCCAGCCTGTCGTCGTTTGCTTCAGTGACAAGCCGCTTGCGGACCATAAAGTCCAGCATTACCAGACCGCAGTTTGGTTTCCATTCTCGGTTGCGAAGGCTCTGCTTCACCTCGTCCACCGTCAGAGCCTCGAACCTCTCGATGCTACGCTCTTCAGCTCGCGGCTGGAAGCTTGCGTCGTCGACCTTGAGGTCATACACGAAGCGCACTCCAGGCTCAAGATGCCCTTCGTTCACCCGGCCTGCACCGCGATCTTTGCAGTCGTAGAATGTGATGGGAGGAGCTTGCTTGACTGACCCGACTAGTCTTCCGTCATCTGCGAACATCTTTCTCGTGTCTAGGTCGAGATATAAACCTGCCTCCTCGATGGCTTCTCGCTTGAGTGTGACGCAAGGTGACAGGACTCCTGATATTTGATCTGTTGGATCCATGCCGCCGGCGACAACTTGGTCCAGCAAGCCCGAGTAGCTGACATTGACCCCTCTGGCACGATGCGAGACCCAGATGCGGTCGACAACCTCCCCCCCACTTGCCTGTTTGACGGTGTAGACATTGAGGTGGACTCCCACGGTGACAACGCCAAATAGTCCTCGTGCTGGTAGCGGAATAGTCAGGTCTTGTCGTGTACCATCCGCAACATGAAGTGGCTGGAACTCTCGCCGTGGTACGCTCTTAGCGATCCATCGGTCGAAGCAGTTGTTGAAGCGCCCGTGGTTCAGGAGACACAGGTCTGAGAAGGCCCTGCGGCAGGCGGTCGCGATGTCCTCCTCTCCAGGCTGAAGCTTGGGACTGAGGAGGATCGTCCTTGTGTCATTGTGGATGCTGAAGCTGTCCTTGTTCCATATCATATCCCTCCGGACGCAGTCTCGCATATAGCCCACGACCTCATCGATGCCTAGGATGCGAAACTCCCACGCATCGTCCTGGGCGATGGTGTCAATCTTGTTCCCCTGCTCGACGACGCCGTAGAGCGAGGCCATGTCCAAGATGTAAGAGATGGGACTGGGGTATCTGATCTCAGGGGTCGAACAAAAGCTGAGCCGTGGGGAGGTTGTGGCCCCGATCGAGGAGGGTTGGGCCAATTGTGTTGAGGCCATCATGACTCGGGTTCCGAATTTCCAACGTCCCAGAGAAAAAA
>JABFFE010001651.1:0-17691 GCA_013623625.1 Fusarium setosum
CGGTGTTGGGGGGGGCTTCCGGGCCGGGGTCCGGGACAGCACGGGGGGAGGTGAGATAGGAGGAGTGCTGTACTCTGTTACTCGTCGGATATAATGTCCATACGATAAACTGCGAACAGACGATGCACTAAGGACGAGCGGTTAGATCGTACCTGTTGATCACGCCTCCCAGCCACCGATTAACGAGGCCCGACAGGACCCTGAGGGATATTTCCTCAAGGGTCTACGGAGTAGCCAGAGTCGCATATGCGAAATCAAAGGAGAGTTTCCCGCCTCTCGCATATTTGATCGATCTCGTCTACCGCGGGACGGGCCAGATACTGCATGTTCCCGCTGGAAAGCATGCATTTCCTAGCCACCGTACCTGAGACAGAGGAAGAACACCCGGGTGCAGGGACCTACCGCTCGTGATTGATTAATTGGTCGGTTGGGGGCGCAACTTCAATTCTAGATCTCATGTTTTGGTTGCCCAGCCCAGCCTGTTTTTTTCCTGGGCTTTTTTCCTTTTTCGGGGAGTTCAGCTCGGGGGGAGTCATGTCCCCAGCCCCGCGATTTCTGATGACGTCGCATTTTGGCCCGGATTCTGGAACATGGTGTCGTTTTTCCCGGTGTCTGGGTTAGGGAACTGCCCTTTTCTGGCTTTTGTCTTGGGTGTCAATTGGTTTGGCATTTTCTTGCACTTGGACACGAAGCTGGCAGCCGTGTAGAGTGCTTGCATGGCTAGTGTGGAGCGACGTCATCTGCTGGTCTTCGGCATGGCCGACAGGGAAAAAGGCCATGATTCTGACCATGCATAAAATTGAGCAATGAAAAACCGGGCATGAACCCTTGTTCGAATAATATGTGTTTTCTGTCTAGGTGTTCATCCTCACTTTCAGGCTGTATTTTCTTCCTGATTCAATGCCTCTCTTTCGAAGCCTGAAACACCCCCAACCTACCAGAATTCAAAATCCGCGTCCGCCCTAAAAAAGGCGAGCGAGCTAGGGCGAGGTTTAGGCGAACCCGGACCTGGAAGCCCAACCACTAAGAATCCACGGTTGCAGGGGGTGCTCGCAGGGGTTGTCCCCCCCACCTCGTGGTTCCCTGCGCCATCTTTTTCCAAGCCCAACCTCTTTCGAACCAGGGAACGGGTTGGGATGCGAGCTGGGAACAGGTTTCTTATTTGCTGTGCTACAAAAAAGGCCTTTTATCCGCACCCTCCATCTTTTCCTCTTGGTTTCTTTCATCACCACCATCAGCGAAACCTTCATCTGTATCGATTCTCTGGATTGTTTGGCTTTGTCGAGGGCTTTTTTCATCAATTTGTAAAAGTCCCCCCGCACACGTCATCGCCTATTCGTTGTCGAGCCCCACCTTTTTGACTCAGGCGCAAGCTATCAACACCACGCCTAGTTATCGCGACAACTACAACACCACCACCGCCAAGATGTTCTTCGCAGTGATCTTTGTCTTCTTTCGGATCCTCCAGATCGTCACCTTGATTCCGTGCATGGGCATGCTGGCCTGGTTCGTCGACGGATTCAACAAGCAAAACGCCCTCACGCCCGACTCGATCCTCATCCTCTTCATCGTGTCGGTCCTCGCTCTCGCCTGGGCCCTCTTCACCCTCTTCAGCTACCACCGCTCCTCCACAAACGCCCACTTTGTAGCTTTTGTCGACATCCTCTTCTTCGGCGCCTTCATCGCTGCCGTCTACTACCTGCGCTATGTCCGCTACACCAACTGCATTAGCGTCCGTCGCGACGAAGACTGGTCCCTGAGTGCCGGCGACGTCCGTGTCATTGGCCCCAGCTACGACCTCGTCAACGACAAGCCCTGCTCCATGCTCAAGGCCTGCTGGGCCTTTGGCATCATGAACGTCATCTTCTTCTTTGTCACCTCTGTCGTTGCTTTCATGCACGGCGGCCACATGAGCGCCTACGACCGACACTACACCACCCGTCGATCATACCACTCCAGCCGCCACAGCCACCGAAGCCATGGAAGCCGATCTCGCTCTGGTTCCCGCTATAGCAGCCGCCCTCACTCTCGCCGTGTCTATGTCTAAACGGTCGAGTCGAGGGGGTGTATATCACCCGAAGCAAAAAAAATAAACTGAGCCGCGCCAGCCCGAGTTAAAATTGGGCGCGCATGGACTCTCCACTTACACAATACCCAACTTAATGACTGCGATGATCGCATCCCAATGAGCTTTTATTTGTCCCATGAGACGATAGATGGACGCCCGAGCATGACAAACGTGCCGCGCGCAATCAATGATGCAGCTTCAGTGGCTGCACGAATGGATGGAAAATGGAACGAGTCAAGAGACTGATGTAATGATGGCCAGAAGAAGGACCTCACGCTTGATGACTGCTAAAAGACTTTTCCCATATCGAAGGATTGGATGGATGGATGGATGTACGACCAACATGCGCCTCATGTTGATGACATTTCCTTGTCTGCTTCCGAAGCTCGCGCAACTCGCTTGCTTCGGAATCTCCTTGTGTCGGACATACTTTGGATGGAGGCTGGGTTTGGGACGGTATTGGATGAGGAGCACATGCCCTGGAGGCCGCTCCAAGTGACGATTCTCTTGTATATAGCACGATTGATCTCATGAGTCAATGTGAAAGAGCCCATGGATTTAAACTATATCGATCAATTGAACCGAGTTAAACGATGAATGCCTCTCTTTTCCCATGCCTAACGCCATATCCTTGAATAAATGGTATCGTCTATATACACAACCAGACTCTCAATGACGACCTCCTTCGCCAACTTGATACCCTCTTGCTATTCCACTCCTCCCCTCTTCAACAAGTGTGCTCGCCTCATTGTCAAAGTCTGTTCCCAGACCCTGCCATGTGCGTCCCGATCGAAGGAATTCGGCGCCTGGACTCGCTACACCATTGATGCTAGCCAGCTCACCTACTGTGCGCTTGATGAGGGCTTCTGTTTGATGGGAGGAACCGCTACTACCATCACCGTTTGCTGTAATAGCGCCAGCGGTAGAGGGGTTCTTGCGGATGGGGAGTCGCATTGGGCGACTGGAAGAAATGAGTTTGCCGGTTCGGAGGTCGAATTCGGGAGCCTCGGATTCTTCGCCTTCGACACCACCAGGCACTTCGTCTAGATCATCCTCCGCAGCATGATCTTCGTATCCGTCGGTTTGAGCGGTCTCCTCGCGTGAGGCAGGCTTGTCATCCAGACCTAGCTTCTCGATACCTCCCCACCACTCCCCGCCCCAGACACGCTCCTCCTCGCTCATCAGCGCGACCTCGAGCTCAAACGGCGTCACGACGGGTCGCCAATATCCAACATCATCCTCGATAAGACCGCTCTCCCAGCATCCGACTACGACCCAGCCTTCGATCTCGGCAAAATTGGCTAGCTTGGCGGGATTGAGCTTGCCTACAACGACTGTGTAGCTCTTCTTGTCGGCGCGCGCAATCTTTTCGCGAAGGAGATTGATTGAGCCTAGGTAGTTTGCGACTGAGAGGGTGTTGACGAGGATGCCGATGACACCTGCGGAGGCGAGGGACAAGACTTTGGCGAAGCGACGGCGGAGAAGGCCTCCGGTGCGCATGGTTGGGTTTTCGAGGGTTGGCGATGGGGTGGAGAGGATATGAAGCGAGGCGAAGCGGGAGTGTAGGGCGAGGAGGAGGGCGGAGGGAGGGTCGGAGATATGAATGAGCGAGTAGGACTTCCAGTGGTCTTCGTCACTAATGTCGGAGAGGATCTTGCGGTTGGGGATGAGGGCGGCGGGATCGTGCGTTACGGCTGTCGACACGGTATTTGTGTAGCCTCGTTCGTGGAGGAGAGATACCAGCTTGTCGACGTGGTTCTGGTATGTGAGGTCTGCCATTACCACTAACTTCGTCTCTTTGTCGCTGAACTCCTTGTGTAGCTCGGCAAGCGTCGCTTCGTAGTCAAGGTCGTGACTCGTGTAGACGTATATCGCAGGGAGACGACTCGTCGGACTGAGACATGTGCGGCCGTAGTGAACTACCACGTCTGCGGACACATGTTCGGCGGCGATTTCGTCGACGCAACAGGCGCTGTAGCTGCTATCGGCGAGGATGTATATCCTCCTCTCCTTCTTGCTCCCTTGCTCAGTTGTAGAACCACTCTCATCCTGAGAGGCCAGTTCCTTCAATAGTGCCTCTACCACGCGCGGCGCATCCACCAGCATAAAGTCTGGGAACTGAAGTCCTACGCGCCGCCATCCTCCGGCACGGATCTCGCTGGCGGTGCGGAGGACCTCGTACGTCGAGCGGAGGGCATCGTCGGAGAGGGTGGATGTGGGGAGGGATTCGGTTGCGGGGACTTCGAGGATTTGATCGTCTGGGGTAGAGAGGACCGGGGGAGCAGAGAGGTCGGAGGACATGACGGAGGAGGAGGAATGTGAAGTTTTTTTGGTTGATGGATGGGAGCATTTCACGATGGTGGGGTTGTGATTTTTGGAGGACTGCCCCGCCAAATTTGTTGGTGTGAAGGCGGGGTGGTGGTGTGGACTTTGGGCGGGAAGGCTGTGCGGATTTGAACGGCCACTCTATTACATGTGAGTGTTCGATTTGGGAGAGCATTCTGCGTACTCATATGTCAGCTGATAGTCTTTCAATGTTAATTTGAAAGTTGGACGATTTTTCTTCCATGACAAACTCGGTCCCTAGGCTGTGCTGTCCGTTGACTTCACTTATCCAGTCCAACGGCCAGCGAATGAGACGGCGGGCATTACAATCCGATTTGTCCGCAGCCAAAGCAACGGCGTACACGAAATGCCGAATTAGAGTGGCTTCACGAATTTCCAAATACATACAGTACAGTCGTTTATTATACTTTATGGTACGGGAAGTAAAATAGAGCATCGGCCGAGGGAACCTTTTGGCGAGTAGGTAGGGGAGAACCAAGACATGCGCCCGGAGCCTTGCGCCCGGCAGATGCTTGCCCTTGAGGGACCGTTCCTTCAAGCTCAAATCCCAAAGGAATACGTATCTACTTACCATATGAATCCTCCGCCGAAGAGCATACCAGAACGAGAAGATACATCTCGGCTTCGGAGGCCGGTGAGCCAGGCGTCCGAGGTCGCGTGTTGATCCGCGTGCACAGCCAGTCTCCAAGTCTCAGACAAGGGCGGGCTTACGCAACGAGAAGGCAGCGCCACCATTCTTTGCAACTTCGAAAAACTTTCTAAAAGGTCGCGATCGCACCAAACACGTCAAGGGAGTGACTTGCGTCGTCCGGGTCGGTCTGGAGGTGTTCGTGGACACATCCAAAACAGGCAATACGTGTTCCCAGAAAGGAAACCAGTAAATGCACGGCCGATGAGGTGCCATTCGGGTGGGACGGGCACTAACTAGCAGTCATCGCCCGGACATACCACGACGGAAGGAGCACCTGGGACCTTTTGTGTAAGGCAATCTACATCAATTAGCTCTTGCGGTACTGCCCTCTAAAAACCCTCGTCTTTCCCCATGGAGTTCACCTCGCAATCCTCATCCCACATTGACAAAATCAGCCATGGACAGAAAACAACACTTCCTTGAAGGCAAGACTATCATTGTCGCCGGTGGAGGCATCGCCGGATCGGCATTCGTCGTTGGTCTACGCAGACTCTGGGATTCCGAGTGCAAACCGCCAAGAATCATCATCTACGATCGCGATTTACCAGAAGTGGCGGCCCAGCGCGAAAGCTATTCTCTATCACTCACTGGCTATAGCGCTTCCGGCGGGCTTCTCGCCCTTCGAAGGCTCGGACTGCTTGACCAGATACTCGACAAGGCTGTTTCGGGGCTCGATGGTATTGGAGCATTCAAGATATGGGGTCCGGATTGGAAGGAATACATCACCTCGCGGCGGGAGCCGATCGAGGGCTTGCCGTCGTCTAGTATTCGAGTGCCCCGAAAGGACGTTCGACAGGTCATCCATAACAACCTCGGACCTGATGATTCTGTTCAATGGAACTCAAGATGCGTCTCAGCTGCTCGACTAGACGATGGGCGAGTGCGCGTTCAAATTGCGAGGGGACCGCCAGGAAACGAGACTGTCAGTGAAGAAGATTGCGATTTGCTCATCGCTGCAGACGGTGCGAGCAGCAAACTCCGAGCATATCTACGACCAAACGACAGCCTCAACTTTGCCGGAGCCATCCTGCGAGGTGGAATAGCACGATTCGAGAACACTCCTCCCAAGCCCGTTGACAAAGACTGGGGCTTCATGCTCTCTGGAACTGGTGTGTCATGCTTCTTTTCGCCGGTCGACAAGAATAGCGTCTTTTGGGGGATCGGGCACCTCGAGACAGCACAAGTCCCTAGACTGAATCTCAACAACCCGGAGGAGGTACAGGCGGTCATTGACCGGGGTCGTGAGCTCGGGAGGGGGCTTCAAGAGCCGTTCAAAACAATTGTAGCGCACACAGATCCCAAGACGGTGTTATCAATCAATGCCCGAGACAAGCCCGCCTTCTCCCATGAAAACATTGATGAGCTACCTGTGGTATTCATCGGGGATAGTAACCACGCTGTTAGCCCCTTTGCTGGATTCGGCGCCAACCTGGCATTATCTGATGCATGGGACTTGGCGGAGCAGATGTGCAAGAGAGACTCGCTGAAGGATGCTGTTTCGGAGTACGACAAGTTGGCGGTCCCTCGAGCAATGAGGATTTTGAATGATTCAAGGGCGAGGTTGAGGAGCGGACATAGCTCGGGATTGCAGTATTGGATGTTTTGGCTGATAATGATGGTGAACAAATTTATGGGCTGGGTTTTTGGGAGGAAAGCCTAGGCATGAACATAGATATGTCACCTCGGACTGAGCTGTAGGGGAATAAGGGATATCGTGAGTTTTTGTCGATTTTCAGTGAGAGAGCTGGGCTTGAGAGTGTGGGCGAACGAGTTGGTGAGGTAAGGACAGTTTGTGACTCAGAATAATCAGACTGGCAATAAATACCCTTTGCTTTACTTGAGAAATCCCATTTTTTGCGTCAGGTTTTCCGGAATTCACTGCAAGATGGTCTTGGTATGTTTGGGCTGGATTGCCTCACCAGCGAGGTGTCTAACAGATGTGGAATGAATGCGCAGGTCTTAGAATATAATAAAGTGTAGCCATTATCACAAGTGCCAAAGCAATCGCTGATACTCTGCTGCTTTTGTTCAAAGCTGAATGCGTCTCTATGCTTTTCCAGCTCCCCAATCCTAAGCGGGATGCTCGTCAGGCTCTCCGTATCATCAGTCTTCCCCATCGTCATGATATCCAACGTCCCATCGCGGGGCGCAGTAGTGGATCTGAGGGAGATACAAAGCCCATTCAACATGCAATCCAACACACCTGTGACGATTTCGTGACATCTAGGAAAGGATCCGTTATCTCCGCGGCGTTAACATCCCAGGAGTAAGGGGAGCGGGGTTCTAGAGTGAAAGTAAGATCATTGTGTCAGCGCAGGAGATCTTGTTGGTTCTGTTTAGAAGACGGTAAGATACCGGATCGACGTGGAATGTGTACTGTCAGGTGGATGCCGTGATGCCTGGGGAGACGAGCCTGACAGGGGGAGAGGCGAGCATGTCACCATTGAACTAGTAGCCGTCTATAGAAAGCCAGGATCAACTGCTTTAGTCGGCGAAAATAACTTGAATACCCTCAGTCTAGAGGCCCTAAAAATTGGAAGTGCCCAGTCTAAAGCCTATCAAAATTTTTGAATAATATCATCATAAGTCTTAGTTAGATGGAGGTTAATATCAGATGTAGCCTGCAGGTTATCTTGGAAGAAATCGGTTCGTTTGAAAGGCTATTATAGCGACAATTTTCAGCAAGCCTTGCCTAAGCCGCTCCTCTCATACAATATCTCAAGGAGAAAGTCGACGAACGCCAAAGTACGGATGGACATCTGAGACTTGAGCGCTGTGGCGATATCGGCTACTATCATAAACCAGACGTCGCCAGTATCATACTCTTGGAGAGATTGAGACCTGAACCCAGCTTGACAATTAACCACACCAAGGTCGTTGGACGCCAATCGTCACATATTCTCAGCCGTGGCTTCAACGCCTGAGAATGCATGGTTGCCAAAGCACTTCCTCCTCCTCCTTGTACCCGTGGCATAGGTCACGGCATGAGCTTGAACCGTGGTATTTTTGAGTCAAGCCACAATTCCACGGTCTTGATTCAAACTGGAATGCTAACTACAGAGCAAATATCGTCAATAATAGTTAAACCAGTTCTTTGTTTCAGAGGAAAGAGGCGGGGGCAGATTGTTCGAGGCACGGCCTTGGTGCTCCAAAAGCTGTGGTTAAATAGCTAATAGCTATAGGGGTCACTTATACATACTGTGATCTATATTACTGGAAGTAGGGATCTATCTGCTTCATAGGAGCATAGTATAAGGCCAATGATATGCAAAGACACGAATATAAGGAGGAAAATGATGCAAAAGGATTACTGTGACTATTCCTAGGTTTTGTTTAAAAAATAAATCCCCCCACCGAGATTTGAACTCGGGTCTCCCTTACCTAACGCCCACTCTATCAACCAAGGGTATTCACACCGAGGAGGATGTTTGCGGACCTCTAGGAGTATCCGCAAGAGTGGGCGAGGAAGGGCGTGCTAACCACCGCACCACGGGGGGTTGTTATTGCTATTGTTAATTTCTGAAGCTTTTGTTTTACTTGAGATACCTATCTAAGAGCATGCATTTAACTATAATAATCACGCGTCAGAATCGAATAGGGGGGGAGTGAGGCAGGGGAAAAAAGAAACACGTGATTTTTATTATTTATTCCTTAGGATCTTATTGCCAAAAAAAAAAAGTCCCCTTGCCAGGGTTTGAACCTGGGACTCCCGTTTTCCTCTCCTAATCACATACTAGGTATGGATCAAGTTACAGACCTCTAGGAGTATCTGTAGGGGTGGAGGAGGAAGGGTGTGCTGCAAGTACACCACAAAGGGTTCTTGTTGTTGAGTTAGAGTGCCGGTATTTCATTATAACTAACCAGGATCATGCCTGATAATCTAGAAATGACTAAAGATGACGATGATCATAGCTATGTTTTTGTCGTTGATACATTGGTCGACGTTTGGTTCAGCTCAGGTGTGTAACCCTTGGTCCTCGTCCTCACTACCCATCCTACCGACCCAGGGTGGTGTTCCCAGAGACGCACAAGTCCCCACTGCCATGTCTTGTTTGTCCCAACTGTGATAACGTGTAATACCTGGGTATCTCCCTCGCAATGTCATGTTGATGCGTGGTTGAAAGTGGGTCTTCCGGCTGGCGGGAGACCGCCGAACCGGGGAGGTGGAGTATAAGGGACGGACCGCCGCCGACAGCGACACAGGACTTGGAAAGAGTTGATAGTTGCTTATTCTTCTTACCGGCGACATCATTCAATGTCTTATCGGAGTCGACTCAGACATGGTGATCCTAAGCCACTAGTTGGCGAGGCGCTGATAGGATATGGTGAGGTACAAAGGTGTTGCAAAAGGGTCGATACCTTCTGGTCAATCACTGGCCGGAGAAATTAGGGCGTGATGTTCTAAGCTTTAGGATGACATTGCATTAGGCTTGGTTTGCACTTGGGCCATCATTAACCTAAAACCGATGATATTTGTTGTCTAAGGGTGGTCTAGCACTATCTGAATCAAGCGATTGCTCTGTCAAGGGCAGCTTGCTTGCATGATACCAAAGAACAGTGTCGCTCCAAATCTCTGGTAGTCACACGAAGCATAGCCCTCATCACTCAAATCATCAGATGTAGCCTCCACATCATCAAAATATTGGCTGCGATCCCTTCTCTTGACAATCAGCTGCTTTCTTCGCGCCTGCAGTTCTTGGTCCGCCCCAGAGACCAAACCCACCGAACTGAGTGAGTGAGATCTCACTCTATCTGGAGTGCGCGGCTGCCGGCAGCTTGCCTTCACCACACGGGGCATGTGGGTAACGACTACGAGATCATCTGGCTGAATTACTATGCAACTTCGTCAAGGGCAGGTTACCTTCACAACAACAAAGAACACGGCATCTTTCTACATCTCTAGCATCTGTTGTGCGGACCTACCTACGAGACCACTATTTGACCGCTGTACCTTTGAGGGCGCACCTTGATTTTTGGCCTAGTGAAATTACAACAGCATCACAGACCCGATACTGACATCGCTGCCAAATTGTCAGAACCCAGTTCTAATACATCTCAAGAGGAAGCCGCCCACGAACACATACGCAACTACAGTATTGATCCCTTGTGATCCAACTATATAACGAGGAGGCTTCCATCACGAAGCCCGGATACAACACGGATTGGTTGAAGGCGCTCTGGAAGTCGGTGATCAAGTTGCGGCAGCTATGAAGCGCAGCATACCGGCGCTTATAATTCACACACTTGACTCGGGAGGTATCAGTTTGAGCCAGGGGTCGACGTCGTCGGCATGATCTCCAGCCATTCAGAGCAGCCACTGCGCGACGCCTCGCCAACTCTTTGCCTTCTCATAGTCGACCTGAGATCCCGTCCTGCATCTAAAGTCATCTTCCCGGGTGCAGTTGTCCACGTCCGGCTCCAGACGCGGATTGGTATCATAACTCTGCCGCCCTCAGGTGGGTCAGAAGAAACACATCAGCAAAAGACCACGGTTCCAGACATGGATTGACTTTGAGTTTCCGGTATTGTATCAACGCCTTATTGTGATACTAGAGGTATGGAAAGACACGGTGCTCTTTGTTGTGGTGAGCAGCCCAGCAATCCAGATAGAAGAAGGCAAAGGCCGGTGGCCGAAGAGAGGCGGGGCCGTCACTGAAAAGGCCTTTGACGGTTTGGGTGACCAGGAGTCTGCGGGCTTGAGGGTTGAAAGGATTGGCGCATTGGGGGACATTCGGTGTTTTGTCAAGTTTGTCGACGGAGAAATTGTGCCCCTCACCTAACAGTTTGAGGACTCTTTTTTTTCTGTTCTATGTTCGAGATCTGGTCTGTGCCCCTGGGGCAATACAATCAGCCATGCCTGGGCAGTTCAAGTGAGGGGCTACCTAAGGCATACCTGTTTCAAAAAAGGCACACGCTGATCAAACCCACACAGAGAGCTCCGCCGTCAACCTCTTTGGAGAATCTACGCTCTTGGCCGTCACACGGATTCTTTCAGAAACCCTGCGTTGAGGCCAAACTCGAAGCCTGGGTCATCCGGCTTGCGTGATGCGGATGGTGAAGGCGAGGATCCCGAGGGGCAAATCCAAGTTTGGGCGTACTGTATCGACTATGACGGCACCTCTTATGGCGCTGTGTATTATGCATTTAGGATCTCTCGTTGCCCGGAGGAGCGTGGCGTGACTGTGGGAAACGCACCTGGAGGGGCCCAGGACGTAGGGTAGGAGTTTAAGGCTTATTTAAAGGATAACCACCAGTTCTACAAAAGCTGGGCTCTCATCTCTGTACCATGTGGCAGTGCAATAACGACCGTCGGATCAACGCCTTCCAGATCGCATCATCGCTTGCCCGCTACCATGCCATCGAGGAGGATGAGTTCGAGATGAAAAATTCTGGCCGGAAAAGGCCGGCGTTGAACGGTACTCAGTTCAAGAGGGTGGAGCGAGCGATAGAGGCTTTCAAGGACTCACTCGAGAAGACCAAGGGATAAAACCACGCTGATCTTGCGCACATACTCGATGACTATAACGACTCTTACCGGCGGGGCAAACTCTTTGCCGGTTTGGCCGGCACGGGTGCAGCGATTGGAGCTACGAGCTACCAAAGCACCGTATCACGAAAGCTCCCGTCAACCGGCACAGTCAACCGGCACCGTCGGACGGAGCTAGTGGGCTTGGCATTTATAAGACGCCGCCGCAGCACCCTGGTCCTCATCCTGGGCATTTCCAGACACAAATGGCCAGTACGGAGGGGCCAACCAGAGAGAGGGAAAGGACAAGTAGACTGGCGGGCGGGCTCCTCGAAGGAGGCTCTCGTGTAATTACGAGACTTGTCAGTTTCCTGTCATGGGTGACACTGTAACGCTCTGGTTTCAAGATCTGCGTAGGTCGTCGGGTTTCGCGTTTTAGCTCTTTATAATCAAGCATGATTCGGGCCCTGCCCTCCCACATCCCGGTGAAATGAAACGTCGACTATGACACAGCGGGGACAGTGCCCACTCGAGCCCTCGCCCTCTGGTTGCATCAAACAGCGTCTCCTCAAACTTTGTCAAACAGATAGGCCAGGCGGTGCCCAATCACATGGGAGGAGCTGCTGGAACAAACCAGCCTTGGCAGATCTCTAAACATGTTCGCACCTGAGACAAACCCTTCAGACGGCTTGGCTAAATGCTCGATGGCGTATGTGACGCCAACTCGTCATCAAAGGAGGCAATCCAAGCAAATTCAGTGATGAATTTAGGTTTCTTTTTGTCTCAACTCACCACCCAGCTCGGTTTCGGTACTGGTGGGAGGCTGAGTGGGATATTGCCAAGGTTTTGTCATGATGACTGACCGACAAGATGCGTCTATAAAGATTCAACATGGCCTGATCAAGATCTTTGTCGACTGCACGATCTAATTCATCCGATAACCAACTTTCTTCTTTCCTTGCATTTCTTTATTCTTACTTTCATTCTACCTCCTGGCGAGGGAGTCACGGTTGTTGACAACCGTTTGGACTGTTGATTCGAACCTTCTTTTAATTTTTCGCTACCTATACCTAGTAGTAAAGATGCGGGCGCTTGCGGCCTTGATGCTGGTGGCTGTTGCCGTTGCTATGCCTCTTGTCGAGGTATCTTCAACAGGAGTAGACGTGTTGCCCAAGCTGGAAGCAAAGCCCTTCACGAGTTAGTACCCCTATAACCACGTCAAAAACGTCTCGAGACTAACCCATGACAGTCAGAACAAATCCTCCCCTCCAGCGCAGAGCCAATAGACTTATTCCGGTCGTGGTGGGAGGTCCCCAAGATACCTTCGTTCCAAACTTGATCAGAGCGGCGGCCGGTGATGTGATTCAGTTCCAGTTCAGCTCGGGGAACCACACGGTCACACAGAGTGCCCAAGACTCTCCATGCCAGCCTCTGCAGGCGACTGTTTCCGATGCCATTCACAGCGGGCATATCCCCTTTGAGGATGGGCAGACCACGGTTGGGACATTCAACTTGCCTCTGAAAAGCGCGGATGCCATCTACCTCTGTCAGTATATACGTGCCATGTACGATGCTATTTGGCTAACATGATAAAGACTGCGCCACTGGACCACATTGCCAGACAGGCCAAGTTATGGCGATTAATCCGTAAGTTCAAAACTATTACTCGGCGAAAGCGGTGCTGACCAAGCAATAGACCCAATGAAGACGCCTTGGTGGCCTATTCAAAGCTTTCAGCCGCAGCGGCAGCCAATGTCGATGGGGGTGCAGTAAGCGGAGGCACTGTTGGGGAGATTCCACTGGATCAGGCAGCGTTTACTCCAGCCAAGGAGGAGGAGGCACCGCCGGCAGTTCCGCCTGAAGCTACTCCTTCAGCGACCCCGGGAGCCGCATAGACAACTTGGTCCTAACTCGAGCATGCTGGTGGCTTTAATTGAGAGGAGCAAGTTCAACTTCCAATAAGTCTGAATGATCAACATGTAGCTTCCCTTGGGGGTAAATACTTGTAGTCACCAGTCAGGCTTGAATGAAAGGCGCCAAAATCCGAGCCTTGGTTACCACTGGCACTGCTTTTAAGACTACGCACCACGTTGATGATTGTGCTTCGAGCCCAGGGGTACCAATGATGACGATGTGAATACCTTGAGCTTTAGGTATGACCCGCCGCAGTCGTCTGGTCTTCATCATAGGCTTTGCACTTCCCATTCTTATATTCTAATATTAAATCCATGTTTGGGTCTCAGGGCTGTTTCAGAGATGTTCTGTTTCATGCTTAATGGTGTGTTGCAAATGGCGACCAAGAGTCTTGGCACTTGCAGCACTATCCACATGACTTGGGTCCTCTGGTTTTTTGATGATGCTCATGATAACTTAGTGTAGGGCTTGTGATGAGATTTAGCAACATCCTAGTGAGTGGGCGGGAAAATGTCGCTGGCCAGTGCCCCTGAGAGGCAAGATAATCTCTTGGAATGCATTAGAACTGAGTTCTGACTCATCCTTATATATAGCATTAGGTAGCTATGTTAACATCGGGTTTATCGCCATACTAGGGACCTGGGAAAACAATGTGTTCCTTGTTGTTATGAAGGCAAGCTGCCCTTGACGGAGCAGCATAGCATTTCAGCTAGTCACTGGGTCGGAATGCAAATAGTAAAACGGATGGTAGATAAGTGGGTAGTTTCCTAGACATAAGAGCTGGCAACTATAGCTATTATCATTAGGATGGGTGTTCCACGGATTTTGTTCTCTTATAAGGGGCTGCACAACGTAGTTAAGGCGAGGTACTACTGAAGATCGGGTCACCAACATCGAGCCATACGGCAAACTATAATTTAACCTTTAAATTGCCTTTAAGCTTTTGGATTATCATGCGCATAGGATTTCGGCTAGGAGGGCTTTCGTTTACGGGAGCACCAACTTAGGTTAGAATTCCGGCGGCGTGACCAGGGGATTTTCAAGGTTGAGAAAAGGGCCTTACAGCGATATGTTCGCTAGTTATGACAGAATCAGGATTTGAACCCACCCAAGATGTTTTCGCCACGATTAGGTTCATTTGAGTGCAAGGGTTCCAGCTACGGTTTATCCTTTCAGATCACCTCCACGTACGTGTCCTGAACTAGCCCTAACCATCTTCACCACCCATTTCATTGATGGAAGGCAGGAAATCATCCACGCTTGAGAAAACGACTCTATGTCAATGCCTCGGTTCTTTTTTGTAGTCATAGATTGTTTACTCGCGTGACGAGCAAGCCCCAGTGGTCTTGTTGTATATACCTACGAGCAGAGCCCCTGCAACCACACAGCGAAGAAACCGTCTCATCGAGGATACTATCTATAACTGAACTAACTTTGCAAGCTGAGAGAACTTGTTTTTACGGTCCAATTCTTAATATTTCATTTCATTCATTCTGCACAAGAAGTTGAAGCGGTCGGGTTGGCAGCCTACAGCTAGCCCCACCTTTTTCCCGTGACTGAAGAGTCACAACTCCAATTGGCCCAACCAACGTCAGTCGTCTCCTCCCTCACCAACATCAACGTACCGCCGAACCTCAGCGAGCCGACCCCTATCGACCACCACGAGCATCGAACGACTCCCGCAGGGTCACCCAGAGCACATCCATGACGCCCCAAAGCTTCAGGCAACCACGCTGTCCTTCTGAGCGACGTGTAATTGGCTCGCTCGGCATGGCTGGCCCAACCAGCGTGCAGTCCTCCCCTGGAGTGTGGCCTGAGGACGCCAAATCCTTCGAGGACGACCAAGTATAAATTGTGGCTGACCTCCTTCATCTGGCGGTCTCTCCTTCCCTCCTTCTCTTCTTTTTCTTCTCAAATCAGTCCTCTTGAGCAAGAATCAACCAATTCCCCTTCTTACTAAGATTGACTTTCTTGAACACACCCATCATGGCCACTTCAGGCAGTGTCTTCAGCGAGACCCTCCAGGAGATCACCAACACCAAGCTTGATGAACTCTCCAAGAGGCGTGACCGCTTCGAAGAAGCAAAGGCATCTCTCCTTGCCTCCATCCAGGTCGAGGGAGATGCCGTCAAGCGTCTCACCATCTTGAGTGATGGCGTCAAGAAGAGCTTCGCCATCCATCTCGACAAGACTGGCAAGGTCATTACCAACAAGACCAAGCATAGACGTCTCGAGGTTGAGCTTAAGAACCTTGACCGCTTCCTCGCCCAGGCCAAGTGCGATCCATCCGTCTCTGCAAAGATGCTGAATGACTGGGAGCAGTCTCTCCTCCGTCAGTTGGACATGCAATCGCTCAAGTTCCAGTACGCCTCCTTGTACGCACAGCTCGTCACCGAATGGCTGTCCAGCGACAAAGAGGATGAAGACGCCGGAGATGACGTCGAGATGGGCGAGGCCTTTGAGGATGTGGGCAACACCATGAAGCTCGAGTCCAGAATGGAATGGGAGAACATGGTGTTTGAGCCAGCCAACGTAGATGAGGCGGCCCTCAGGCAGTATTTACATCGCCTTTTTGGAGTCGACAATGAGGACAAGAAACCCATCTACACCGCCCTACAGAAGCTTCGGGATGCTGTCTACGCCTTTGAGGCCGTCATCTCGACCCCGAACCAATTCAACGTCGCCTCTTTGAAATGGGTCATTCAAGGCCTTCACTCCTCCGATTTACTCTCTGACGAGAAGCGAGAGGTGCTCAAGGATTTTGAGGGCAACAATATTATCCTCAACGAGATTGCCGATGTCCTCAACATGCGCATCAGCGCTCTGAGCTCGTGGACTTGGAGCTCTGACGCGCCGGTTCCAATCGAGATGCGGCGAAAGATTAGTGGCATCTACAACATTCACATGCACGAGGACCTTCTCCAAGCAATCTTCCTCCAGTACATTGGTGTCAAGTGGAGTGTCTTCTTCAAGAGCGCTTTCAAAAACTTTCGTCATTCCGAAGGGACATGGAAGTCTGCCCGCAAAGAGATCCCAAAACAGGACAAGCTGAGACTTGGCTACTACCTTGGACCTGTATGGCGTGCACCCTGCCTACAGTCTGTCCGAGAAAAGATCTACAACACCAGATACTTTATGGCACAGCTTTTGGACTATGACCAACAGACCACAGAAACTGCTGAAGGGGAAGAGGAGGCGGAATACGAGCAGTTTGCACCCAACAACCTCAAACGGAGGGGCGGCCGAACAAAGCAAACGGCTAGAAAGTCAACTGGTGGCCAAGCACCTCGGAAGCAACTCGCAAGCAAGGCTGCTCGCAAATCGGCGCCATCGACCTCTCGATTTTTAACAATGGAGGCTGAAGAAGACTCACATGATGACCACACGGATGACGATGAAGAGGAAGATGATGAAGACGAGGTCCGCAGCCCCATGGCACTGAAGCAAACTCTATTGCATCTGTTGTCGACCGAGATCACCATCAACACGCGGCTGTACGGTGAACTGACGGCTTTCCACTCCGTCTTCGAGAGCTGGAACCCGCTTCTGCCACACGAGACTGTCTGCACAGTCCTCAAGTTCTTTGGTGTCTCTGAGACTTGGCTGGGCTTCTTTAGAAAGTTCCTCGAGGCTCCCCTCAAGTTCATCGACGACGACAACTCGATCCCCGCACGCAAAAGGCGAAGGGGCACCCCTGCATCGCATGTTTTGAGTGACGTCTTTGGTGAGACGACCCTCTTCTGCCTCGACTTTGCCATCAACCAGTCCACTTCCGGGAACGCCCTCTGGAGGATGCATGATGACATTTGGTTTTGGTCGCGTGACCACAGCGTGGCTGTAAAGGCCTGGAAGACTGTCGATGAATTTACAACCATCACTGGCACAGAGGTCAACGAAGCCAAGACTGGTACTATTCGAGTCTCGAAAGACCGCAACCGGAGGCTTCCAATCGACAAATCCCTTCCCGATGGTGAAATTCGTTGGGGATTCCTGCGCCTGTCGCCCCAGACGGGTAGATTTGAGATTGACCAGGTCATGGTAGATTCGCATATTAAAGAGCTACACAAGCAACTTTACGACAAGCGCAAGAGTGTTCTCGCCTTCATTCAGGCCTGGAACACGTACGCCGCGACCTTCTTCACTTCCAACTTTGGCAAGGCAGCCAACTGCTTCGGCCAAGAGCACGTCGACAACATGCTCTCCACG
>JABFFE010001659.1:0-30261 GCA_013623625.1 Fusarium setosum
CGCATAGCGTCGGCGACAGGACCTGCATGTACCGCGCGAGAACCACAAGCTCGATGTTGTGCTGCTTGACCAGCTCGAGCACCTGCGACTCCTGCTCGGCCTTGGTGTCCTTGGTGACGGGCAGGTGGTGGAACTCGATGCCGTAGCTCTGGGCGAGGGCGGCGTACTCCGGGTGGTTGGAGACGATGACGGGGACGTCGATGCGCAGCTGGCCCGTCTTCATGCGGAAGAGCAGGTCGTTGAGGCAGTGGCCGATCTTGGACACCATGATGAGGACGCGCATCTTGCGCGCGACGGGCCGGATGTCGTAGTCCATGGCGTACTCGGCCGCGAGCTTGCCAAAGGGCTCGGCGAGGTGGTCGGTCGACTCGGACTCGGTGGGGCCGAAGTGGACGCGCATGAAGAAGCGCTCCGACACGGGGTCCGAGAACTGCTGGAGGTCGAGGATGTTGTGCTTGTGGGAGGCAAAGATGCCCGTCACGGCGTGGACGATACCCGACTTGTCGGGGCACGAGAGGGTGAGGATGTGGTCATTGGCCATGTTGAAGGCGGGTGTGTGTGTGTGTTGAAGGGGTTGTGTTGAAGGAGGAAAAGGTCAATTGGGTTTGAGGTTGCTCGTGTGAGACGTGGGCTAGAAGTCTGCTCCGAGTGTGACTCCGACTATGACTCCGACTCGATGAGGGGATTCATCCGTCGACCCCACTGCGGGCTAACCCTTCTGGACCCCTCGGGGGAGACTCGGCAAGTTCCTCGAGTCAGAGCAGAGAGGAAGGGAGCCATGGTGTTTGTGTATTGGTGTCTGTTGATGTTTTGTTCAACAAGAGTCTGTTGTCTGGGCTCAAGGTGAGTGTCGTGATTGAAGCTTACGCGCATTGCCGTCTTGTTTCCAGCCCCCGCAG
This sequence comes from Fusarium setosum, assembly GCA_013623625.1. NCBI lineage: Eukaryota > Fungi > Ascomycota > Sordariomycetes > Hypocreales > Nectriaceae > Fusarium > Fusarium setosum. The sequence goes on from JABFFE010001659.1 coordinate 900, forward strand.
TAGCTTTGTGCTTGCAGGGTAAGCTGCTTGTTTGGGAGTCAAGGTTTGGATGAGGTTGAGTGGTGATGTGTTTATTCTGAACCGGGAGAGTGTAGGTGAGATGAGGACAAATGTATGTTTAAGGCACGTCATGATGCATTGTTATTGTGTACATGCGAAGAGTACTGGTTAACTTTCTTACTTGGTTGACTATAGTGATAACGGGCCAGCAGAGAAGTAGCAAAGATCTAGAAAACATAAAGAGGACACACAATCTGGAAAGCTCTTAGATGGCTATTGTTCTTTGGCTTCAAGGTCGACGTAGAATAACGCCAAACATCCAGCCAAGTGTCCTTTGGTTCATCCAACTTGGAATATGCCTGTACAACGCAAGCCTGTTCACTACCCAACACTTGACCTCAAAGTTTGGGAATTAGACTGTCGGGATGCATACTCGCCAAGTATATATTGATCAGTTGCCCCCGATCTCAGCTCTGCAAAACTCTTGCTCGTTGTCTCACACGGCACCATGAAGCTCACCACCATCTTCGGGGCGCTTGCCCTCATCACCGCAACACAGGCGTTGCCATCTCCCTCGTCTCACCATCAGGGGCGCTGGCATCGTCCCATCAACCCTCTTCCCAGCCATCCTCAAAATGGGCCATTCCCAGACCTGGTCCCCTCTCGTCCTTACATCAGAAATCGCCAGCACATCCGTGTAAGCGATGAGACGGCCGAGATTTTGCATCACGATGAAGAGTCGCGAACTGAATCCGAACCAGACCGAAAGCACTACTACAAGCTGAGGGGCCATCGCGGCGGGTCATCTAACGGCAAAGAAACGGATCACAAGGAATACCACAAGCAGAGCGATCATGACGACAAGGACCAGGGCCACCGATACGACGACAAGCACAGCGCTCATCATGACGGCGAAGAACAGGACCACAGACACTCCGACAAGCAGAGCAGCTATCGTGATGGTACATCTCGAACTAGCAACGAATACTACAAACACGCCAAGCAAAGCAAGTATCGCCATCACGACGGCAAGGAACGGGACCATGAACACCACGACAAGCAGAGCAGCCATCACCATCACGACGGTACACTTCGAACTGCCAAAGTTTGCTTTAGACACGATGGCAAGCAGAGATACAACGTCGATGCGTCTCGGGTCGGCAAGGAGCATCAACACCACGATAAGCAAAGCCATCGTAGCGGTCATGACAACAAGGAATCAAACCACAGACACCACAAACAGAGCAGCTATCACGACGGTACGTCAACCAGCACAAGATTCTACAAACACCATGACAAGCAAAGCGACAAGGAAGATGGAGGCCCTAAAATCCAGTACTCGCACTTTGTGATCCATAAGGGCAACCGGCCGCATAGCCGCCTTCACAAAAGGTGTTCGGGCGACGACCTCAAGCCACTCAGGAAGCTTCAGCCGGACCCCGTGTACGACTACAAGCCGCTGAAAATTGACGAGGATACATGGGAGTGAATTGGTGCATTTGGGAGTTGATGCTGAAGGAAGTGTAACTAGGCACCCCTTTCGTCCCAATGAAATCGAACATGGCAGATTGCCCCCCAAGGAAGCTGCCGTTGGCGTCCCGTGAGAACCCTGCTGTGCCGAATCGAGACCTGTGTGAGCCAAAGCCTCGTCCTCTACGTCCTTCTCGTCATTTCAAAAGAGACAGCCCCAAGTTCCCATCCTACAGTGAGTGGCTTGAGATGGGGATTATCGAGGCGTCGTTGCAGAACAAGGCCAAGTCCTACAATAAGCAGCGTGAGAGGAAGGCTTACAACGAGTGGATGAACAAGATCAAGAAGGACATGGCCAAGAACGTGGACAAGAGCGAGACGTTGGGTAGGAAGATACCGGTGTGGTGGCAGAGCCATTTTTCGGACAGATGGGAGCGGTTGGAGGAAGACAAGGGGCATTGGGTGAGGATATCGAGGTGAGCAGTATATGAGGGCTGGACCGAAGGCGGAGTGGACGGAACAGATTGAGCACTGAAGAGAGGATGCAGTTTGACCTATTTAAGCCTGTTTCATCAATGTTATGCGTTCAGACTCGACTCTACCATCACTGTGATCTACATCAAGTCAGGCTCAGTAGGCGTCACGTGCAGCAGGATTCATTGACAGCCCGACCCAGGTCTGTCCCCACTCGCAACTCCTCCACCTCCACACTCCATCAACTCCAAGACTAGTGACACTTGATAAGCAATTCATTCCTCTTCAACACTGATACACAGTCTCCCCTGTCATATAGACACAAACTCACCACGCCAGCATGCACCATGCCGGGGAACGGCTCCCGGAGCCGCGACGGCTGCTTCAACTGCAGGAAGCGGAAGAGAAGATGTGATGAAGAGAAGCCTGTCTGTCGCCGCTGTCGCAAGATAGGCGACGACTGCGTCTTTCCCGAACCAGCCTCTGCATCGAACCCTCTGAAGTTTGTCGTGGCCGCGTCGCCGAATCACTACGTCGTGCCGAGTCGTGATGCACAGAACCCAAGCTTCTTGAACCTCTCGCCCCGTGAGCTGGTGGCTATCTATTCAGGGTCTCAGGAAGACAATGAAGGACAGGAACACTCGGAGGACCTTTTCTCAAATTATTCACGGGAAAGCCAGCTCGTTACCTTTCCCCGCGTCGTCTCACCGTTTGCCTTTGGCCAGGACGGGCCTCAGTCTATTGAGACTGCTCTTGTGCAGTATTGTATGTATGACTTTTTGTGGTTGTACGTTGCTAACACTCATAGATGTTGAGGTTATCAGCAGCAGTAGAGTCTATGTGCAGACGGGACGAAACGGTTTTCGCACCTCGGTTATTCCTCGAGTGCTGTACCAACAAGGACCGCTGCTATCTGCTGTCCTGGCGATGAGCGCTGCAGAGTGGGCTCAAAACATTGTCGTGGATGGCAGAGACTATCGTGCTTTGTCGATGCAGTACAAGGTGCGCGCTCTCCAGGAGCTGCAGCACACCCTGCCCGACTCGCAGAGCAGTGAGGGAAATCTCTTGACCTGTGTCCTCCTCGCCTCTCTGGAGATTGCCCAGGGCTCCCGCCCAACATGGCTGCGCCACCTCCAGGGTGCCCTCGCTCTGGTTGACAGCTTTGGATCAACAATTGACCCGGATGTGGCTCAATTTGCACTGCAGTATTTCCGTTTCCGATACATCCTGATGGAAACTACGCAGCCAACTCGCACCCAAGGTCAGGAGGCCAATGGCTCGGTTGACCAAGCCATGACTGGTCTAGCAAGAGCTGAGGCTACCCTGCCGACGCTACAGGCCACGAGAGGTCTCATTGATGAGCAGATTGGCTGTTCCATGGAACTTGTTGACATTATTAACGAGATCTCTGCGCTGTCTTTGGTGTCTGGTGGCCAAGACGATACTCTGCCCAAGGATCACCTGTACATGAAAGGCCAGGAGATTGAGCACAGGATTGCGCGGCTCTCTACTCAGGATGCCAGCACCGACGAATACCTCCTCAAGAGCGCAGAGTCGTTCAAGATCTCGGCTCAGATCTACCTTCGCCTGGTCTGCTACAACACCCCAATCACCCACCCATCAATTCTGGAGCCTCACGGGGCCCTTCTTTCGTGTCTCTCTGACATCATCGTTGAGAGACAAGCGAGACGGTCATTCCCGATGTGGCCGCTCTTCCTGGCCGGCTGTGCGTGCTCATCGGATGAGCAGCGCAAGGCGGTGCTTGACTACTTCACGTTGCTGGACAGCAAGTGGCCGATCAGCAACATTTCAGCGGTGTGGAAAGCAGTGAGGACTGTGTGGCACACGAGGGACCTGATTTCATCGTCTTCGTCATCTACGTATCAAGACTGGAGGGATGTGATTCACAAATTTGGATGGAAACTGTCTCTATCATAATGCGTCTAATCTACATGCTTTTCACGGTATCATGGCATTACAGGCGCGCTTTGAGTATCCTCTTGCTCTCTTCCTCCAGTTCTCGCAACTCCTTGGCCGTGCCGACTCTCCAGCTCACCTCGCTGCCCCAGCCAGCTTTCTGGTTGTCGGGGTTCTTCCACTGCCATCGCTGCAGCTTTTGCTTGCCGTTGTTGACGAGGTCCAGCACCCATTTGCCGAAAATAGGCGTCATCTTGAAGCCGTGGCCGCTGTCACCTCCAAGGACGACGAGACTCTTGTGTGTGCCGGGAACAAAGTCGATAACGTAGTCTGAGTCACTGGTATCGTTGAACCAGCACAGCTTGCGGTCGACAAATGGACGGTCGGCTAGCCAAGGGATAGTCTCACGCAGAAGTTGGCGTAGCTTCTGCTCATCCTCGTACGGGATAAAGTCTTGGAGAGGGCCGGCGGAGGGGTTGGCTGGAGGAAGAGAGACTCCGTTGTTGGTGTTGGTAAAGCCAGCGCCGAGAGGACACAGCTTGAAGAGTCTCGTGGCCGGGTCAGGCTCAAAGAAGAAGCCCAGGTCTCGGACGTTGGTGACGGGGATGCCACGGAGAAGATCACACTCCTCCTCGGTGAGCTGGATGTGGGCGACGGACCAACACCTGGCAACGGAAAACTTGCCTAGAGAGGGGACAATAGAGGCTCCGTTGGCACCGAGGGCGGAGATGGTCAGGGCAGCAGAGTGCTTGCGGCCATCAGCAGTCTCAAGACCTGTGACTCGGCCAGAGTTGTCATAAGACAGCGAAGTGACCTTGCCGGCCTTTTCACCCAGGAGGAACCTCACACCCTTGGCGGCACAGTAGTTGTACACGGCCTTGAGGGTGTTTCCAGAGTGGCCATAGCCAGCAGTCTTGTTGAAGTAGCCTTTGAAGCCTTGCAGGGGACCGGTGAGCTGCCAGGCAAACTTTCGGAACTCGTCGGGGGTGCTGAGTGACCTGACGCCATCTGTGAGCTCGGGGTGGGCTTTGACCGAGGCGAGGTTCTTGTTGAGAGTGGCGATGGACTTTTCGGGGGCTCTGCCGGAGGTGCAGTTGATGTAGCCCGTCTGGTGGTAGTAGGGGCCGAAGAGGGGAGTCTTCCACTCTTTCATGGCGTCCTGGGCGTGTTAGATGTGCCGAATTGCATGAGTTGTTCACTTACCACCGTGAGCTGCGTGTAGAAGGGGTCTTCATACTCTGCGCGGATGATCTTGTTCAGATCGTAGGCGGCAGAGTATTTTGAGGGTATCCGCTCGTCGCGCTCAAAGACTGTGATGTTGGTGTAGCCATTCTCTGTGAGGTGCAGCGCCGTGCTGAGACCAAAGGCGCCGCCGCCGAGGATGGCGATGGGGGAGGACTTGTTGGTATTAGAGAGAGACATTGTAGTCAGGTTGTTCCAATTGAAGTTGAGGCTTAGTTGACACTACTTTCCAGCCGCATGCTTTCTTATGTACCGCACCGATCATGGAAATCCTCGGTGCACCCCGACCAAGGTGATGCCATTGACAAACCACAGGACCCCGCAGCCGCAGACTCCGAATGACGGAGCTTGGGGGTTGGTTAGCGTAAGCGGCGCCGCTAAAGCTAACCTGGGGAAGATGGGGACACCTGGTTAAAGTGGGCGTTTGATCCTGTACCAAGAAGCTTTCCAAGAACAGAATCTCTTGGCTGGGGTCCTTATACGGCAATGGTAGCCGGATGGCCGGCTCGGTTGGAGTAGCTGTGCGGAGATGGCTGCGGAGACTCGGTTCTCGAGGTATTGGGAGCCGAATTTGGGTCTAGACGGATTATGTCGGCATACGTGGAGTTGGGGCACGACCAATTGCGTTGGCAACCAGTGAGGGTGGTTTACAAAGCTTGACAATTGGCAATGGAGCGTGAAGTGGAATGTGTGGTGAAAGAACATGAGCCCTGGCCAGACGACTACTTTCGAGTGACACGAGGGCTCGGTAACATGCACGGCTGAGGCAGACCAATGAAAGTACAATTGCAGGAGAACAACATGACGACGAATCTTAAGCGACCAGTACTCTTCTTTTAATGTCCTTGGCGACGTGAATCGCATCAGTAATTTGGGGCTGCCGGCCTTGTCGTTGGCGCGACTTGATCGAGATCTCCTAAGCGACTGCCGTCCGATGACAGCTCTAGTTGTCTTGCAGTTGACGCAAAAGTTGCCAGCAGCATACCGTAGTCTGTCTTCGACCTTTTGAACAATGTTTTTGCTGGTGGCAAAGATGGAGCCCGTGAGAGCGAAGCCGCCGCCTTGCTCATCGATCTCGGTGATGAGACTATCGAACTCGGCGTCTTCGTAGATGTAGATAGCGAGAATGGGACCAAAGATCTCTTACTTCAACGGCTTGTGGTTGAGAGACTTGGCTACGTAGACGGTCAGCTGGATAAAGTATAAAGTAGCCTGTCTTGTCGCTGTAGGTGCTGCCAAAGACTCGCTGCAGCGACGGGTCATTGTTGGCCTCGTCAATGGCCTCTGTGACCGTGCCAAACGAACCCTTGTGGATGACTGGACTGTAAAAGTTCTCAAACTTTTCGGGCGCGCCGACCTTGACGCTGCTCAGCTCCGTCCTGAGCTCGTCGGAGAACTGCTTGGACTTGCCGGCTGGGATGTACAGACGGGGGCAGGCCGAGCACTTTTGGCCCGCGTTCTCGAACGAAGCGTGGACTGTGTGCTTGACGGCGCTGCTAATATCGGTAGAGTTGTACGCTAGGTGAAAGTTCTTGCCCGACTTCTCTCTAACTAGCCGGGGATAGTCCCGGTAGACCTTGCCGAGGCCGTCACCGGCCTTTTGGTATAGCGATCGGAAGACGTCGGAGGACCCCGTGAAGTGAAGGGCAGCGAAGTGGGGGTCGCTGAAGACGACGTCAGTGATCATCTCGGCGTCGCCGTTGACGAACTGGATCACGTTGGGGGGAGGCTGGCCTCGAGGAGGATCTTGTAGACCAGGTAGCTGGCGTACACGTTGTGAGGGGACGACTTCCAGAGGATGACGTTGCCTATGATGGTTGGGGCTGAGACAAGATTGCCGCCGATGGCTGTCAAGTTGCAGGGGGAGACGGCGTATACGAAGCCCTCGAGGGGGTGTTAGTCGGAGTTTGTTGAGATGCTCATGTCGTGTCAAAACTGTGTGTTTTGGGGGCCTCTGGGCCTCTTCAAGGAAGCGCTTAGACAATAGTCAAGTCACGATCGAAAGATGGTTCATTTGAACTCAAGCATCCTGTGCCAAGCCGGTTGTAGACTAATTTGATGATATATCAAGTGAATGTGAATTAAGCTGCTTCAATTGCGGCATCTAACTACTCATTGCCGATAAGAGTCGGGCGAGAGAGCTTTGTTCATTCAGTTAATAACGGGGAGTACTAGATACGACTCATAGAAAGGCCCCGAGTATATGTGATGCTTGCCCTGGTTGACGGTCCGCTCATGGAACTGTACCACGTCTGGCGTAGAGTGTCGGAAACAGTCGTTGCCCTGGATCTTGATCCTCAACGTCTCGCCGGGGCGGAACAAGGTAGACGTGGGCAGGATCTTAATGTCGACGGGGACAACTTCACCCCGTCAAAGAAGCAGCCGGCGGGTGTGAGGATGCCAGGATCTATCAGTGGTGCTGAGGTTGACCACGAGCTGAGACACTCTGCATCTTGTAAAGCTAGCGTTGGTTGTCGGTTTCTTGGCAGAACAAGAACTGCCGACACTCGCGTCTTGTTACAGGGCAAACGTAATATCAGCATACTATCGCCGCCAGTAGATCCGTAGTTAGGTCTTGTTAGATTGGAGTGTGCAGGTTGCTTAGCAAGATCACTTGACCATCAGTACCGCCACGGCCAGGTCTCGGCAAGGCCAAGCCTAGTTGGGAACACCCTTTTCACCCCTTTTATCACGGTCAAGGCCCCACTGAACCATCCATCCTATCTCCCCCCGTCAAGTCCGCATTAAGTCCCCGGAATCTCAGAGAGCATGCGTTCCCAACTAGCGGGCTCAGTTACCTCGACACAACGTAGAATTCGCTAGGAAATCTAAAAGGGCATTGTGGCCTTGCTTAGGACGCTTTCCAAACAGCTTTACCACACAGTTTTTCAATTTACATTCTAGGCGCAAAGCTTTTCATGATTTCACAAGTTGACAAGTAATAAATGTGGCCTTCTGTGTTAGAGGCCGAGTATCACTCGACGAACTCTGAACCAAAGTAGCCGCATTTAGTAGCAAGTGCAAAATAATGCGGAGTTCACTAATAAACACCTACCACTATGACTACATAACTGTCCCTAATGGTCAGGTCCATCTTGTTGAGATGCCGTATTCGACTCGAAACCGTCAAAGAACTGTCCCACTACTTGCAAGTTCTCAAAGTTTGTGACCAGAGATACATCTTTATAAACTCAGTAACTTCCTCCTTGATATGAGGTAGTGGAACAACTTACACTGATCGGGACGAACAACCGCGATTGCCCCTTTCTGTGGGTCTATCCCATACTTTTGGTAGGCTTGGCCGTGGTGGCCTTCGTAGTTGACATCGTCAACGAAGGCATTTTCTAGGTCTGCCCAGAATTAGTAGTCACTTTGAGCATGGGAACTGCGATCCTACCGGGTGTCTTGTACTTTCCGCCCACAGGCCTGAATATGTCTGGGATGTCTTCCAGCTCAACACTCGTACGATTGTTTGCAATCACCAGCAACAACTGGACACGGGCTTCAGGGTCCGCATGCTTTGAAGTATATCTCCGTACAGGGCTTGCATCGGAACTCAGGAAAGAGCAGGCCTATCAAAATCAGTAAGGATAAAGAACAGAGCAGGAGGATCCATACCTTGGTCAAGTTTTTGACGCATTGCGGGTGTTGCAGATCCCCAGAAAACACCACAATCCTCCATCGGCCATCGGACCGTAGCGCTGCTTGGAGTTCCATGGCCTTTGCGTCACAGTGCCGGACCACCTTTGCACTAGGAAATCGCATACCAACCACAATGTTCCGAGCAGCATCTTGGTCGCTGTCGTGGATGTTTGTAAAGACTGAGTTGTCGTACGCCGATGTCAGTCCAGCCATGTACCTCGCACTCTTCAGGAACTGCTTCTTGAACCGCTCAGCGGCCTCGGAATCAGTTTCCATATCATGATACAGCTGGGTAAGCATTCGGTCGAAATCGATGAGGTCCGAGGCAACCTTGTGTCGTTCAGACACGTACGTCGAGAGTACGTGCTGGGGCGCTCGTCCATGGAGAACCTCGACAAGCTTCCAGCCAATGTTGTAACCATCCTGCAGACTCACATTCATACCCTGTCCCGCCTTGGGAGAGTGAGTGTGGCATGCGTCTCCCGCGAGGAAAATGCGGTCGTTGGCAGTGCTGAATTCTGAGGCGAGGCGCTGGCCGATGGTATATGCAGACCACCAGACGGTATGGGCGACCTCGAAATCAAAGTCCTGAAGGATTTGTCCAGCTTTGGTATGCAGCATGTCTAGGGTCACATTCTTCGCATCCGTGCCCGGTGGTAGTTGTAGGTAGAAACGCACCAACCGCCCACCTTCTCTTGGGATGATGATCAAAGCCCCATGATTGGTGTGGATGGTTGCTTTGCGGCGAATGTCGGGGAAGCTGGTCCGTGGATAGATATCCATGACTCCCCAGACGGAATCAGAACTATCACCAATCATCTTTAAGCCTAGCGATCGCCGCACGCTGCTGTGTGCACCATCGCATGCCTGTGCCATTATTAGCTTGTCTCTCATAATTGTAGATGACTTCCACTTACTAGTACATACTTGGCCCTGAACTCCTTTTCCTGGCCATCATGCATTGCGTGGACTATGATAGGGTACTCGCTGTTTCTTCCTGGATCAGCGTAGACAGCAGTGACGGTATGATCATAATCGACCGTCTGGGCTGGAGCAAAGGACCGCATTTTGTCAAGCAACAATCCGTTGACTCTGGCCTGGTTCAAAACGACATGAGGCTGATGCGAGAGCCCTTGGGGAGTGTCTGGAGCCCGAGAGGTGCGGATAAGCTTGCCAGAAGCTTTATCGATGGACCAGAAGGTGAGCTCGACGATGTGGCATGCCTCGCGCAACAGCTCTTCGGCGATACCAAAGCTCTGGAATATCTCGACAGTGCGGCATTGTACGCCGTCAGCCTGTCCGAGCTCCAGGGGACCGGATCGTCGCTCGAGCATCCGGAAGGGAATCCCTGCTTGGGCTAGCCATACTGAGGCGCAGATGCCAGCAGAACCGCTGCCGCAAATAACCACGTCTGTTTCGATGGCCATTTTGAAGCGAGCAACCAGAGCTTGGATGGTGTAAAGATTTACCTCGAGAGCCAACAACAGGTCATATTAAATGTTTATAAGTAGTGACTTCTCCAACATGACCCGAATGCAGATGCCGGGTTTCTCCAATCCCCGCGGAGCGGCATTACCAGTCGGCAATGAATGAACTTTAGGCTTGGAGTCTAATGAAGAGGTACCCGCTAGCTAAAAATTCACGATTGTATTATATAAAGACCGGATTTAAGAAGACCGCTAGGGACATCTTTTCCCGATCCCCCTGTGGATCGAGATGGAATAAGAAACGCTAGGTGCGGTTTATGACAAATAGAATGATCGAATCTTTAAAGGCTTAGCCCTTTGCCACCGGGGACTTAGGAACCTCCAACGCCGTGGTAGTGGAACAGCTGAGCAGACAAGCTCACCCTGGGCCCGAGTCGTGGACTATATAGATCTCAATCATGATATGCAGCTGATTCAACGTCCACAAACATTTTCAACTTTCCAAGATTGTCATCGCAAGCCTGAAATCAACAATCACTCACAGCATAGCGAAACTGTTCACCCCCTCAAGGTTGGGGCCATGTCCCTCCCCCAGCGTATCGCCGTGGCCCCAATGACGCGACTTCGAGCGAGCGACTCTCACATTCCGTTGTCCTCGGTAAAGAAGTACTACGAGCAGCGTGCCTCGGCCCCAGGCTCCCTAATTGTCAGAAGCCACCGTCATCAGCCCCCGATATGGTGGTTATGCCAACGTTCCAGGCATTTACAACCAGTCCCAAGTCGAGGCCTGGCAGCAAGTCACCAATGCTGTCCACGCCAATCGATCCGAAGACTATGTACGGGCAAAGTGACGAAGGTTATATAGATTACCCTTTTGCCTAGTAAGATAGAGATGAATAAAGTCTCATAAGGGCAGCTATCTATCTGGATTATATCAAGTTATCCTCTTTAGAGGTAGGAAGGCCTTATTTAAAATAGATTACCTAGAGTTATAGACTACATAGACACTTGTTTTATAATCAATACTTTATTTATTCGTGCTCCCTGTCTGGACAGAACGGACAGACGTAGCCGGGAGAGCGATGAACCAGACCATGGTGTATTATCTCGTTTTTCCTCCTGAAGCCTTTGCCACTCTCTCTTCGGCTGCAGCCTTTCACGGGACAGTAGTAAGGACGGGCACTGCAGTGAACATTGGCGCGGCCACCAAGCTTAATCGTGGCAAGGCTCCACGGTCAAGGGCACACCTGTTTAGTAGATATTGTGTCTGGAATGGAGGCGCTGTGTGCCCAGCAGCGGTGCAGATATACTTGCCACGCTGAGGATTAGGGTCAGGGATAGGAGTGTTTACCTCGGCGGTTGATAAAACTTCGGCGGCTAGTGGACGTAGAGATACGATTTCAGGGTGTGTGATCCACTGCTAGGCAACGAAGCTTGTTCATTCTTGGCCTTCAGATGCCTTCTTTCGTTCTCAAAGGCTTGAATGGCAACATCCTCCAACGCCTGCTCTCGTTCCCTGTTAGGCTCTGGTAGATACGCCGCCGTATTAGTAGTTGTCAGTGGAGATCTCGGAAACCAGATGGCTAAGGTATTATATATGACTTTATGACAAGCTCTATGACTCTATCGCTATGCAATATCATGTGGGTATTTTGCACTGCCAACTTCCATTGCTGGCCAACGTGTCCCTCGGTCCATCCCAAACCGGACACCAAGACTCCTTTGCTCCCTGTTCTCCCCTCGCCTTTGAACTCTCTACCATCTTCATGATAAACTCTGTATCCTGGCATTCGTCACTGTTGTCCTGGTTCTGCGATAACCATCCCTCCCGTCGGCCATCCCCGGAGTTGAGCCTGTGATCCAGAGGTCGACAGCCCAGCGAGTCCGCACTACCCCATCGCTCTCGTAGCCTCACGGGCTGTCCAGTAAGCATGGCCAGCTCGACGTCAAAGTCTATCATTCGTTCGGAATTGCGACGTTCCGCAGTTGGATGAGAGGGAGGCTGTCTGGAGGGGTCTGTAGACGAGCTGATCCATCGAAAGTGTCTCTTTACTGTAGAGAGTCGAGTGCCACGTTGGCGTGGCCAGTTTGGGTTCTGCCGCTCTCGTCGCCGTTTGCGAATGTGGTGCTCTATCAGGACGTTTAGTGACGGAAGACAGGCGCAGACAAAGCCAATGCTGATCTCGAGAGCACTGAACGTGGTTAGCAGGGCTATCTGGAGTTGAAGTGGTCCCATACGTCAAGATGTCGATAGGTGTGTAATCGACTGTGATATCGTTCGAGTTTAGAAACTCAACCGCCTTGGTCACCCGGTAGATGGTCAGGGCCGTAGCCACTCCTCCAGCACCCAACAGCAGGACTATCTTGACCTTTTTTCTCATCGGCATTCGAAGCGTCCAGGTCAAAGGTATTGGAATCACCAGAATAAGTAAATCGGAGAGTATTGACAAGGACAAGCTCGAGAAGAACATCTTGCGCTGGTTGAGGCAGTGGGCGTGTTTGACTTTCGGGTCCCAGTAGGTTCTGATGGGATAGCAGGTGAGGATGCGCAGGAGCTCTATGGGGACGTATGCGATAAGCAGGAACCAGATGAAGAGATGTATGCCTTTCGAGACACGTCGTTCGACCGCAAAGACTCGGGCCATGAGGAGGAGGATGGTGGCTTTGGTGAAGAAGGCTGCTGGACAGTACACGACGGTGCTGGCGTAGAACCACTGCGGATGTTAGAGATGAATTGGTTCTCGCAGAATACTTGCCTTGAGCCAGTTGTAGTATTTTGGTTTTGGTATCTCCCATGCATGGTAGCCTCCTCCGTATCGAGCCACTTGTGTCGTCAGTAAAGAAGTAACATATCAGAGGAGACATACTCATAAATATGGTGAAGCAATACAAGGTGATGAAAATCTGGAAAGTCAGCGGTGAATAGAATCGATCGAGAGCAATCGTACGTATGCTATAGCACAGGTCCCTGCAAGCTGTCAGCCATCCGCTGGTCTCCATCCGCTGGTCTCCATCCGCTGCCCCCAATCCAGCACTTACAGTCCTCGGTCAAGATCTTTCGGTGGATGGTACGCTTGACATATACCCGTACGAAGAAGAAGACGGTCGTGAAGAAGACGCAGACGACCGTCATGGCCACATTGAGGGACCAGTATACATCCTCGGGATGCTTAAAGTCTGGCACGACACCTGGAGGCGCATTTCGGTTCGAGTCAGGGCCTGTTGCATTAAACATCGCTTCAACCGCACGAGAGGGACCGTAATAGGCTTGATATAGGTATTATCGTCATCGCAATCGGCGCGTCGTGGGAAGCTTGGGAGGGTTCGGGGTATTAGCAGGGGATGTGCGTGGCCATTGAGCTTCGACGTTCGAATGATGAAGAAGCTATCAACACTTGCGGTCGGGGTAACGGAGGGTAGAAGAGGTTTCTGGCAGGTGGCGGGCTCGGACGCCCTCAATTGAGCGCCCATCGATCAAGCCTGGCTTCCATCGACACCGCCTGCGCAGCCAAGACAAGCTTTTGCTAGCAGCTGATCGGCAAGTACCCCATGGGCTTGGATCTGGGGATGGCTACAAATGTCCGATCGGCCGTTGATGGTCGGGGCCCTAACGGCTGGCGCTGAACTCTATGGGGAGCTCTGGGCGTACAGTACAGTACATATACACTAGCGACAAAGTCAAAGTCTGGCTGGAATCAACGGCTTGTGATCCGTGCAGTGGCCCACGGTTTACCATGTGGCTCTTGACGCGTAGAGTTGCATTGTGACGATAAGAGTGATTGTGTCCATGGTATCCCCGAGCGGGAGAAGGGCAATCTCTTCCGGAACAGAGCTGGACCCCTCTTTGCGAGTGATGCAGTCAGAGATTGGGGCATTGGGTGGCGTATTCGCCTCTTTGGCGACCGATGACGTCCTGGGAGTGACATTCACCCCTCACGGCGTGTCCGCGCGGGCACTAGAGGATCAACGGCAATCGCCTCATGGAAACCCTCGGTCAAGGGGATCTTCCGGCGGGAGATATGACCAGGAGAGTTGTTTATCTTATCGTATCGTATGATTGGGATGGGACTTGTGGTGTTTTGAGGAGGCTATGTGCAACAGAGAGTTGTTGATTGTGGATGAATGTACACGACTCATGAAAGACAAGAGGCGTATTTGCTGCACATTGTTTGGCTTTTGGCTAGTCACCTGCTTAGTTGCAGAAGATAGTGAGCGCCAGGGACAGACCGATCCGGTGAGTTACATGAAGAATTAGAGGCTTTCCAATTGGCTTTTGACATACAATGGAGGCTGACTTTTGATATCTCAACATAGAAGCTTAACCTGAACGCGGGAGTTAAGATTACCAGATGAAGCAACAATAGACCAAGCCTCGGCTCTTGGAGTGAATTATTGCTACACGGAAACCCTCGCTGAAGGAATATCCCGCGAGATGTAGGAGATGTTGTCTAAAGAGGAACAATATGTGTCTATGATTAATTAATTAATACGAGCTAAGAGAACTATTAACAAAGGAGCTGTGTACGTAGAGATGTGCTTAGTAGCCAACTACATGGTATGCATATACCAAGAGATCATTTGGAAGCCTTTGCTTGTTCGGCCTCTCTTTTCCCCTCTGCCTCTCTCCTCCATTTGCCACCATATCTGAACTGTATAGCCAAACCCAGTAATGCAAAAAACTGCACGGCGGTACAGACAGTAAAGGCTACTCCGACTCCGATGCCGTTGATCATTGGCATGACGAAACTGGTGCCGCCTGCAGCAAACAAACATCTTGCAAGGTTCAGACTGGCACTCGCAGCGGCACTGCGGTCATGAAAGACGTCGACGAGGTAAGTCATGACCACAGACTGTGTAGAAACGGCAGTCCAGCCTGTGATAAAGGTGGATATGATCGGAACGGCGATATGTACCTGATGAGGGTACTGGATGGTCCAGCCAAAGAGAATAATGGATAGACATTGTAGGAGCGCAAAGAGGGGGACAAGACGAAGACGGGCTTTTTCGAGAGGAAACTGCGCTTCGGAATCACCAGTCTCGGCATTGGTGACTGAGCGGGACTCGTGTTGTGCTTTGACGCGGCGGTAATCGATATCCAGGATCTTTCCAGTGATCAGTGTCCCAATAATAGAGCCTACTCCATTCGCAATAAAGGTCAATCCAACTTGAGTCTCTCCAAGGCCGTACTTCGTCTCGAACAGAGTAGACATGGCCGTGATGCTCATCTGCCAGACGGCATAGTAGATTGCGAGGAAGAAGATAATGGGGGCTGCTTGTTTGCTAAGAAGAATACGTAGAGGGCCAGTAATGTCGATATGCTTCCTCGCTGCAGCCTCTGGTTGTGCTGTTCGGTCCCATTGGACTTTGGTGGTGTTTTGATAGACAGCCAGCGGATATCGAACTATCGGGTTTGACGCTTGTCGGCCTCCATTGGCAACGATTCCTCTGAGTGTCTCGGGTAGTAAGAGGACCAGGAACACCAAGAAGACGCCGCTATATATAGTCAGGAACCAGAAGATGGCCCTCCACCCCAAGGATCCAGCCAGCAAGCCACCAATCACAGGGCCAATGGCAACTGGCATAAGCAGTCCTGCTTGGAATATGCCCATAAAGCCTCCGCGTTCGGCACGAGTGGTTATGTCTCCAATGACACCGGATCCAATGGCAATTGTGCTGGCACTGCCCGTGCTTTGCAGACATCGGAGCACAAGCAGAGTGGCATAGTTCTTTGCTTCTGCGAGACCAATGCAAGCGCCTAGAAACACGATAAAAGTGCAGGAATAGGCGATTCGGCGTCCTTTTACGTCCGAAATTGGGCCCCAGAAGCTGGGCGCTAGGCCTTGGAATATGAGGTACGAGGTAACGGTAAGGTTGATGAGCTCTATCGACGTGTCGAGATCGTGGGCAATAGTTGGGAGGGCGGGGAAGTAGATATTCGATGCGAAGCCGGAGACTGTATTGTTAGGACTTGTCTAGACCATATAGATCTATACTCACACGTAGCGGCGACGGAGACAATCAAGACAATCAGCGCTTTTTGTCGTTTATCAAAGATGCTGTACGGCTCGTCCACAGGTGCCGGTGCCGGTGTGGTCGAAGTGGCTGTAGCTTGCGTGTTTGAATCTTCTGAAGCCATGGTGTCGTTGGTCGTTGATTGTTGCTGATGTTGGGTGCTTGAACGATAGGTTTTATGGATGTGAGCCCACCCCTGGAGTTGCGGAGTTCGGAGCTGAGGCTATGCCACCGGAGCTGAGCTCAACTCCGGCCATCGCCACCTTGTCGGGATGGGGTCAGATTCCCCAGTTGATGATGCCCGTCATAGAAACCTCCCAGCATGCCGTAGTTGAAAGGCTTGCTCGTATTTCGGAGATCCGCATCGGAATACGGAGTTGAGGGTGGTGCAGGGCTACAAGAGCAGTCCTTAGCAAACTCGCCTCTCGTCCCCGTCAATGGGTCGCTCTCTTCGACTTTACAACATCATTGTTTTGCCATCACTTATTCACTTCTGATAATGGTATCTATACCCAAGCCGGCTTCTGAGCGACTAAGCTTCGGCCATCGCTATGCAGTCCTCAATCTCGATTTTATGACGGTTCTCATCGACGCCGTTAAGGACACTCCTGAAGGACAAGCCTTTATCTCGAATTGCGTCCGATGGAATGATGCAGTACACAAGAAAGACTCTCGGCCGCTTACAATCTTCACCAGCCTGTTCTTCTCGAACCACTCTCAACCCGAGCTGGCCACAGGCGCGCCATTCACCAAGCTGGTTCAAGGATTTGGCACGTTTGAGCAAGGATCACCTGGGGTAGGGATTCACTCACAATTTGCTGTTGACGAGAAGGATATTCTGCTTCAAAAGACGAGATGGTACGCTGGTATGGGTAATGCCCTGGAGCAGATTCTGAGGGCACAGAACATCGACACTGTCATCATCGTATGTGCATACTCTTCCACACGAGCTATGCTAACCGTCAAAGTCTGGATTAAGTCTTTCGGGTGTCGTCATGAGCACAATTTATCGGCTATTTGACCTGGACTACACTATCTATGTCATTTCAGACAATGTCATAGAGCTTCCGGTTCAGGACCACACGGAGCTTTCGAAGGCTTTTCTGGGTACTCTTTTGGCCAAGATGAACATAAGGGCAATTTCCATTGAGGAGGCACTTCAGGCATCAGAGAGCTCTTAGAACACCATAAATAGGCCTAGACACTAACTCCCATGCGTGGAGCTCGTCACTGCATAGAGCATTGTTCCAAATTCATCAACGGTCTCTAACCAACGGTCCACCCTGCTACGTCTTTCCACAAGTCCTGCTTCGTCCAAGTCCACAGGAATAGGCCATAATTCATCGATCTGAAAGCTTCTCTCCGCCCACTCCGCGAGATGAATATTATACGCTATTTCCCAGTCTTGTCGGGCACGCGATTGCCATAAAGACTTGCTTGACGGTGCGGGTAGCCCTTGCAATTCGGCCCCAAGATAGATCGAGAGGCCATCTTCGGCAGAGAGCACGTTGTCGAAAAAGTACATCGTAAACAAGGTCCGTCTCTTCGCTTCTGCCACAACCCAGGCCTCCCACCTTGGACGGATACCCTGTTTCTCAGACACGCAGACGAGACCCTGCTTGCAACTGGCGCAGGCAATTTCTTGAAGATTTATGATGGCTTGTCGTAGGAAGGGCACCGGACCGTGAGTGGGCTTGAGGTGGAAAAACAAGACCATCGAATAGATCAAATAGGCCTGGAACGCAGCGAGCAGGCTAACGTCGTTGTATGTTTCGTGTCGCTCGTAGAGGTTATTCATCTCTCGCTCCAAGATGTCTATAGCAGCCAGTTCACTTCCCGGGAGAGACTGCTCGCAAATCCGAACTAGACTCAAGCAGGTTGAAAGAGGCGGAGCGACTGATGTCGGCGTAACCTGAGAGAAATGAATGAATGGAGGAACGCCACGGCCTCGAACGGAAAGAGATGCATATGACTTTAGAACTCGATAGACGAAACTCATTATGCTCGGTGAATACTGCTTGACAGTCTGCCCAGGAAAGGGCACGTACGAGTTTAGCCAGCGGTTTTTGATGTCGTCACTATTGATGGGGCACACGAGCTCAAGACCTGAGAAGTCAAAGGTTTCTGGCTGTGCCTCGACGCGGTCGTTGCGGCTGGTGCCGTTCAAAGAGAGGGCTTGTACGACAGCTGATGCGCTGGCTGGTGTGTTGCCACCTGGAGATTCCATCGATGGGACGGTTGAGCTTGGTGTTTCTGCTCTGGGGACGGGCGCTTGTAGAGTATCGATTGGAACATCGTTTGAGAGCGAGTAGTCCATCTCCGTCCCATCGATTAGGCTTGTGTTTCGGCTGCTTCGGGAGATATCGTTTGCCCGAGGATAGGTGCAAGCGAGGCCTCGCAGGGCGCACCGTCCGCAGGTGACTTTGCGATCACATTTGGCCTTGGCAGCCGAGCAAGGTTGGCAAGCTTTTTGTCGGGAGGTAGAGTATCTCGATTTCGTGGGTGACATGGTTGTCCGTCCTAGCTGAACGAGGCAAAGCAGATGGGGTTTTGAGAATGGGAAGCGATGTTGAAGCTAAATGCTGGCTCTCAATGATATTATACGTTGATTTCGGCTGTGCTGTTAATCCGGCCCGTCGACAAGTACCAGTCTTGACGGAACTGGAGAGCATAGGCCGTATTGATTCCAGAAGTGAAGCTACTGCGGAGAATTCTGTTCATCACAATGCATTGTGGAATGCCTAGCAGCGGAAATTCTTATTCTATTTTAGACGAACTGGGCTGAGTCTATGTTCCATCTATGTTGCAAGAGCTCTAAGTCTAGGCTGCCGGACTTCGATAGGATAATCTCAGGCCATGGAAATGCGTCTAGAAGTATTTCTGAGTCTGTGCAAAGTGCATGCCAGCGGCAAAATGGAACAGCTTTGCGGCGACTACTGTGCGCTCTTGCTTGGAGTAATCGACAAGACGATCGTACAGCTCAGATAGAGGTACAATAACCCGCTGGATGTGCTCGCCGTCATCCAGTCGTTGCTCCGGCTCCTCGTCGTTCTCGTTTAGTTGAACTTCGACCATGACTAGCTGCATATTGGCGTTGGTCATTCCGGGATCGGCGGATTGAACAGGGCTGACGCTCAGCACCTTGCAGTGATATCCAGTCTCCTCCTTGAATTCGCGGACGGCTGCTTCTTCGGGCGTCTCCTCCGCATCAATGAGACCAGCTGGCCATTCGATAGTGTAGGCATCGAGCGGGGGGCGGTACTGGATGACGAGCATGGTAGAAGCGGGCTTTGACGGATGCAGGAGGATGTTTCCCATTGCAACGGCATCTACACCGGCTTTTCCTCGAGTCTTTCGTGTGGCGACCTCCCAGGTGCGAGCCTTGCCGACTTGGTCGACGTAGTCAACTCTCTTGAGTGTCACCCACTTTGCCTCCTCAATCGGGAGGTCGGAGACTTTGGTGATGACAGGTTCTTGGGTTTTGGCAGACATGGTGGTAGAGAAGGCAACAGGCCGACTGATGGTTTGGTGACTGCAAGGGTTCACGGCTTGGCGTTGAAGTAGAAGTTTCGGGAGATATGACGCATATGATCTACCCCTCAATCCGAGAACGATACGCCGATGACTGAAGGTATCTTGACGGCGGAGAGATGGAAAATGCTTGTGTTTATGCTGGAGAGGCCGGGATTGAGCCACAGGGATGAGAGAAAGAGGCTGCACAGATTGCCGAGTGATTTGAAGGCGCGGGATGATGCGTATTGAACGTTCTGGGTCAACGATCGGCTAATTGAATCGAGATTGCGTGCTGAAACTAAGTGCGACACACTGTATGAGCACTGTACCATCACCTCGGCGCGACGAGATGCGCTTCTCAATCTTGAACGTATGTCGATCTATTGCTTGGAGAAGTTTTTTACACGAATTATAGAAGTATGGATTTTTCAAGTGTACGGGTGAAACTCTCCAATTCTCTCTGGAGCTTGAACAACGCCTCCTGGAACTTAAGGGCAGATAACGGACAGAGGCTACGTTAATAAACTCGTGGTATTCTTGAAAATTCCCCTTTTGGGACAATTTCCTGTTCCGGAGAGACTCACGTGGCACCGCATATGCGCCTGCCTTGTAGGTGGCTGGGGATAAGCTTAAATGTCTTCAGCCTTGCGGCACATGACCCTAAATTGACGAGTACTTCACTCGATGGAACTATGGATTTAGCCGTAATACATGCTTTCGGAGCTCAGCAAAGTCTCCCTCGTCTTGTCCGGTCAAGGCCCAGTCTGGGTCATTGAGCAGCGCTTGGTATTGATCGAAGGAGTCCCCTAGCGGCAGATCCGCGAGCTCTCCGGTTAGATCCATAGAATGAGGCCACACGTCTGAGATATTACTCCACAGTGTGTCCCAGGACGATGATTGGTATGCGTTCGGCGGGAGAGTGGCGTCGCTTTGAACAGGGTCAGCCTCACTGGGACCTGTCCCCTCGCCTGAGAGTTGAGTTTCTTGGCTATTCGCTTCCTCAGGATTTGTCTGATCAGGCCCAGAAACGGATATATCCATGCCAAATGTCTCTTGTACTTGTAGGATTGTTGATAGATGCCCCCATACACTTTCAACTTCTCGAAACCTCTGCCGGGCGTATGTATTGCCGTGGTCGGCTAGATACTGTAGCATCTCCATCGCCTCTTGTAAGCCCGGCGTGGGGCTAATTCTTTGATCAGGTTCACAGGCTGAGTCAAGAACTTTTGTCAGAAGCATAATGAAAGCTGCGGAGAAGATGGCATCGCAGTCGAAGAATCCAAAAATGGCTACATCACGTTAGTTAGGATAGTTCGGCAAGAGTAACGGCTTACCAAGTAAATTTCTGTCTTTAAGGGCAATAATAACCCTGAGGAGCCTTCTGGCAGCCTCCGAGCAAGTCTTGGACATTGTTCCTAGTGAGCCACTGCCAAGATCCTCTCTAGATTGCCGATGGCCACTAAGTATTAATTGTGTCATGTGCAGCATGAGAGGTCGGATGGTAAGCAAAGTGGCCTGAAAGTATTAGATCCGTCTTCTGCTTATAACTGTCCATTCTAACCTGATAGAGCATGAGATGAAGCGAGGCAGAAGTTCTGAGTGCGAGCTCGGACGTGACCCCCGAAAGACCCAGAGACTGTTCTGAGGGAATCTCTTTAGCTATGTCGGAGAGACTCTTGATTATTTGTTGAGCGTGGGAGACAAAGTCCACCTCTCTTTTGAACTTGGTACCGTATAGAACTATCGAGTTAGAGGAGTATTTCACTAGATATTAGGACTCACTTGAAATCACGTCTCCAGTAACCCTTGCAATCTTGACGTTGGTGCGAGTGGCGGCGCCTGATGGGAACCCCGGGGCATCCGGCGGCAGGGGTATACTAATAGCATCATCGTTGATGCCGAATGGCGTTCCAGTTGCCGCAGCGAGCCGCCTATTGAACTTAGAAGAGCTCCTGACTCAAAGAGAAACCTACCTCTCTTGCATGTATATCGTCCACCAAAGCCGGTTGATGTGGACTCTTTCAGACCGCAAAAGATTCTTGCTATTGCCCTGATGATAGCCATGAAGAACGGCAAGTCGGAGAGCACTGTTTATCTGGCCAAAGTTAATAGACTCGCAGAAGATCGGACAGGGACTCACATAAAGATGGGCCTCCTCTTTGCGGTTTGTCATCTGGAGGTACATGGCCATCAGGGCATTGACCTCGACACCCAGTCTGCCGTGCTTGTATTGAACACTTAGACTAGGGTATTGTTGCTCGACAAATGCGAATAACTTGCTCCCCGGGAATTCCAAACTGTCATGGCCCAAGTCGGCGACAAATATCTTGCCAATTGCGAGAACAAGGATCACTTCCAGGTACCAAAACTCACGGACCAGGTCATCATCCATTCGCTTCTCATACAATAGTCCAAGGCGATCAGACAGCTCTCGGGAGTCGTAATGGCTCTGTGTTTGGCCAATAAAAAAGCCAACAGCTTCAAGTAATCGAAAAGCTTCCTCTTCACTGGGTAGTTCTGGAACTTTTCCGGTTCTTGTAGGTCCTAAGGATGTAGCATCGTTAATCTTGTCCAGAGGGCTCGGAGTTGCAGTAACTCCTGACCTAGTTGAGCCAGACTTGGTTAATACTTCTTGAACCTTTCTACCAAATTCATTGCTGGAACTCAATGAAGATTCAGCGGCTATCGTCGATGTAGTGTAGGCGCCTTGGTGTCTGGGTGTTTGGTCATGAGCGCCGGGAAGACTATTGTGTTCGCTTGCAGTGGTGAAACCGTGTATTATTGTACTTCCAGGGGTGGCTGGTTGGCCCTCGTAGCCTTCAGCTGCCGGTGTGTTTGCGTCAAAGACGGGGCTCCCTAGGCTTAGCCCAGCGGTAGAAGATGGATTGGCGAAAGTTGAAGAGGATGGTGGAGGATCAAGGTTGCTGTCTCTGTCACTATTAGCCCTCTCCGGGGGCTCTTCATATCTTGCGAGTCGGCTCTCGAGTTCGGCAATCTTGCTACACGACCTAGTCAGAGGGATTCATTGAAGGATGGGAATCATACGTTACTGAGTATACCCGCCGTGGACCATGCGGACTGATAGAGCAAGACAGCCCTCGTTTTGAGCAGTAGTGGCATGGCACAGTTCCCGAGCATTTGACCTTTTTCGAGCGGCACGTATGACAACTAACAGGTGTTAGATAAAATTATGAGGCTATGGAAACGCCGCTTAATCAGTAGTTAACGGCTGGCTGGGGTAAGAATAAGAACAGGGACTGACGCAATTACCACTGTGGCCTTCTGGGCCGAGTTCCCCTGTCTCGGGTTCCTGGTTCGTCTGGGGGAGGCCGACATGGTCGATTCGGAGGATGCAGCCGGACTCTCGCAGTTTTAAGTCGACCCTTGTGGAGGCTGTGAAAGCAGCACTGCGCTTGTTGGCTATGCTGTCAAGAAAACAGGATCGAGGTAAGAGGTTGAGTTCGGAGACGGGCCCCGAACCTTTTATTGCTCGAAGCGGGGCCAACTCTAGTCGCCAATTGGCGTAGAGTGATCAATTTAGCGTATGATAAGGCTGTCTGCCAAGATATTCTATCTGCATAGCACGGCATCATATTCATAACCGGACCTTTGGCACAGCGTTCACAGCCTTGCAGCCTCCGCCAGCTATCAATGACAAATCTTGCTGTACAAGCATGAACCGAGCACCCAGCGTGTTGATGAACCACTCGTGAAGGACTGGGTTGTCATAAACACCTGCAACGCCGAAGACCTTGTTGTGTCTCTGGCATGCCTGGCTCACCTTTTCCATTGATGACTGATATTCCCTACTCTCCCAGTCACCTCCGACTCCCATGTCAATGCTGAGGTCGTTGGAGCCAACCAGTAGCACATCCACACCCTCAACCGCCGCGATTTCTTCCGAGTTATTGACGGCGTTTTGACTCTCAATCATGGCAAAGACGGTCGATCCCGAATCATTGCCGAACTCGATTGCCCTAGCCAGGGACGTTGGACGCATGTTGAACAGAGGCATGGCCCCGGTCATTGAGCGACATCCTTGGGGAGGATATTTGGAGATTTTCACGGCTGCCTTTGCTTCCTCTGCCAAATATTAGATTCCGTTCATCGTTCTAGATGTGCCTACTGACCTGCATTCTCAATATGGGGAAATATCACGCCCATGGCCCCTCCGTCGAGCACCCTTTGAACGAAGCCATTACCACATTGATGAGGTACTCTCACAAACGGTGTAATCCCTGCGAGAAGGCCAACGTTGCAAATATTGCTTGCTTCGGCCAGGGTCAACCATGCGTGTTCAAGGTCGATGAACAGCGAATCGAAGCCGGCATGCCGTGCCACTTGAACGAGTTGAGCATTTGGCGACACTTTAATGCCGAATGACTTGCAGACTTCTTTGCGAGCGACGCATTTGAGAAGGTTGTTGGCATATTGAGCTGCAGACATCTTGAGTTGTCGGCAGGGATCGAGAGGAGGTTGAACTCGAGCCGGTATAAGTAGTGAAGTCATTGTGCTGCTCGGGGTCCCACATTGGGCTTGGCCAGGGTCAAATGGCGTTCCCGGTACTGAAAGAGCAGTCTGTTAGTGAATCTATGCACGTTGGTGCTTCCTGCGGGGTTTCTAAGGTTCGGGGGCGGCGGCCGAAGCACTACTCGGCGATCTACAACCTCGACAGACTGATTTGAGTGAGTTGGAAAGGTAATGATTATTGAAATTATCTCGGGCTTCTCGGGCTCAATGTCCGAGGTTCTGACCGTAGAGCGTCCTCATAAGCACTAATGAAGAGACAAAATGGATCCGGCCCCGGCGAGGAAACTTTCCACACGCGTCATCGACGTAAACGACCAAAGCAATGTCGACTCCCCGAAAATATGTTGCTATTGGGGCTGGCGTCATCGGTCTGACTACCGCCCTCGAACTGAAGAGACGTGAGCCCCCTGCAGAGGTCATCATCTTGGCAAAGGAGTTGCCTGGTGATCTGGCCCCCTCCTACTCCTCTGCGTGGGCCGGGGCAAACTGGATTTCCTGCGCAACGGACAGTGGGCCTCTAGAGGACTGGGATCGAACAACGTATCTCATATTCAAGCAGATTTCACGGACTCATCCGGAATCCGGAGTCAAAAGGATGGACTTGAGATCTATCTATGATGAGGAAATGGACAAGGTCAATATTCTGAGTGAGGTTACAGGGAAAATCTGGTATCATGACCTCGTGGGCGGTATCCGATACCTTGCGTATAACGAGCTGCCTGAAGGCGCGAATTTTGGCTTCGATATCTCTACGTTTGTCATAGACACACCGAAATACCTATCTTGGTACGTCTCCGAGTATAGGCCGAACATTGCTAACGAACCTAGGCTTCAAGCTGAGTTGGCAAGACTTGGAGTACACATACACAGAGCTGCCATTGAACACATCACAGAAATCCATGAAAGAGTCCCGGGAGTGTCTGCTGTCTTCAACTGCACAGGTCTTGGGGCTTTCTCTCTTGGAGGAGTCGAGGACCGGGATGTGTATCCGTCAAAGGTGATCGCCCCGCTATGTTACTGATAATTGCTAACCGACCCAGGGGCAAGTGTATCTTGTAGGAGCACCGCGAGCAGGCATCTCCAAGATGTACTTTCGCTCAAACAACAGGCTGGGGAAGTATAACACCCACGTCTTCCCTCGAGGCAAGGACAGTGTAGTCCTAGGCGGCTGCAAACTCGATGGAGATTGGGACGGAGAGTTTGATTCAAAGATTGGCCAAGGGATTAAGCAACGCTGTTGTGACTTGGTTCCTGAACTGGGAAGACCAGAGGATCTACGGATTTTGTCACAGGGAGTAGGGCTTCGACGTAAGTTTCGATCCTTTGGAAGCCAGTACTAACGTCTACGCAGCCTGCAGGAAAGGTGGCCCAAGGGTCCAGAGGGAGCAAAAGAATGGCATGACAATCATCCACAACTACGGAGCGGCGGGTGCTGGATACCAAGCATCCTGGTGAGCACTTTAGTAGCGTACGAAAGAGTCATACTGACACTCCTAGGGGCATGGCAAAAGCAGCAGTGGATCTTCTAATACCTTCATCTAGGCTTTAGCTATAAACTTGAATTACTGTGTTGGGATAACTCTGATTCATCCCAACCCTATTTTTGTCTTTTCCTAGGCGGCGGCGGCGGTGATGGTGGTCGCCGTCGCGGTTGGGGTAACGGCAATCCGCGTAACTGTGTATTAATGCGGATTATTACGTCTGCAATCTCAGGGTAATCCCCTTCATCTTGTGGTCGTCTCAAACAAAATGACAAATCGGCATGATCCAGAGGTTTTCGCTCCCAAATATCCCGGAAAACCTGGTGATGAGTGTGGGCATACCACCAGTCAATTCTCGTCCTGTTTTTCTTGTTGGTCAATATAGGAAGTGGACAGTGTTCTGAGCATGGATCCGAGAGAAGGAAATCAACCAATGCTTGTTGCTGGTCATCCAGAAGCTGGCAGGCGCGGTCAGTTACCCGAAAACGACAAGCGTGAAAGTAGACATTCGGCGGATTCCAGTCGTTTTCCTTAGAGCGTCTGTCAAAGACTGCAACGCCACCGAGGATGCGGTCTTCTGCCCAGTAGCCGACCACGTCTGCAAGCCCCTCTGGGTAGATGTCATATTCAAAATATAAGTGATGGCCGAACATCGTTGGACGAGGCTTCATGTTAGCCATCAGTGGGTCTGATGGCATCCAGTTCATGACGCTTTCGATATCGCCGTTGTGAAGACGAAGATCGAGTTTGAATAGCTTCACGCCAACTTGATGAAGACTAACTGCAACAAGCTCGATGAGTCGCAGTTTGAAATTCTTCGATCTGGGGGAGGCCTCCTGGTAACTGTGGACAAGCTGGCCATTGTCAGTCAGGCAGTGGCTGTTGAGGAATTCTGACGTACCTTTGGATCAAACTTGAGAAACGAAGGGTCCCAATTCTCGTAAAACTCACGAGCCTTGTCCATTGCTGCGGGGCAAAGCTCCTCGTGAACATCATCGATAATATGATCGCCGTAAATGCCTGGCAATCTTCGATCCCAAGCAACATCAGCAGTTGGCAGTCCATCGATGATCTGAGCATAGGTGAAGATTGCGAGCTCGGTGCCAAGAACGTTTCTTAAGGCTTGCTCAAGCGTCTCACGGTGATGGTCTGATTTGATACTGCCGAGGAGAACACGGTGGTCGTAGGCATAGCGAGCGATCTCACGGAGCCGCTTGCTATGAAGCTCCAACTCTTCTGGATCCATCGTTCAAGGGTCGTCTTTGCTTAGTAATCACTGATGTGTGAAGGTTGTGAATTCTGAGTCCTTGTTGCCAGCATCACCCGCCGAATCTTGCTCCGCGAATGTCCGGCAATCTGCAGTCAGTTGTGGCTAGAAATCAAGAACTTTATTCGATGTAGATGCGCGCGGCAACATGCGTAGTCTAGCCTGGGGCCGTGAGGACTGAGCTGAAACCGAGGACAATACTGCAACCGGCCCGGATCCTTCGGACTTTATAGCGAGTACTTGTCCAGCTTTTTACAATTCTCCAGCCCCCCTGAAACATAGATCTGCATTGATGCCTAGTCTTCAGAGATATGATTGGCAATCAAGCCTGTTGGTCGCTTTTCTGGTTGCAGCCTGCCGCCGATGTGACCGTGGCGCAGTCGAGCTGAACCAACTGCATATGAGTTGCAGGGGTCAACCAACAGTCTTGGCACCAGAGGATCCTGTCTCAGCTCTTCATAATTGGCAACCGCTCCTTCGTGACAAATCGCATTTTGCTGTGCAGCTCCATTATCGAGTCATAGTTCATTCCACAACCCAAGTTACCATGGCACCCAGCGCTGATGATCCGATTCCTTCGACGGAAACTGATCCAGCATCCAATGTGTCCTCTGATGACAGCCCGACACCAATCTTCAACAGACTCCGTACCCCTTCTGTTTCTGTAACCCCGCCTCTGTCATCTGCACAGGACGGAGACACTCCTGTTAGGCCCCGGGACGGATCTGAGGACCAAGTTGCTGCTGGCATCAACAACATTCGTCTCTCAGATCCGAATGGCATCTCCAATCTATCAGACGTGGCTGAGGCTGTTGATAGAGTTGCTCGGGGCTCTGATAACCATGCTTCTCTATCACCCGAGCCTCGCTCGAGGACTGGCACACCTCGAAGAAGACGTACCGGACGCCGCTCGAGTATACTTGACAACTCACCTCACGACATACTTGAAGAAGAACTCCCACAAGATGCATTTCACTCTCCCGAATTTCAGCAGGCATTTCGGGATTCCAAGCAACTCATGTCGACTGTTGAGCGTGTACTAGGCAGTTCTTCACTTCACACTGAGCCAGAGTCGACTATGAGCAGGCTCTTCCAGGAAGCCGGCGAGCTGGCGAGGTTTGAATACCCTTCAACTCGAACTGTGGGCTTTGTAGGCGATTCAGGTGTTGGTAAGTTGACTTGCCGACAGTGCTTCATTTACTGACAATCCCAGGCAAAAGTAGTCTTCTCAACTCTCTCCTCGACACCAAAGGGCTCGCAAGAACTGTAAGACAATGCCTCGTGCTCTGGCTTGATACTAACTGCCATTAGAGCAACAGTGGCGAAGCGTGTACGTGCGTTGTGACAGAGTACCACTATCACAACCGCGACACCTTTGACATTGAAGTGGATCTCTTTTCCATGGAGGACCTTGAAGACCAACTCAGCACGATGATTCAAACTTACCGCCACTTTCACCTTCACCAGGACGAGATGGACGAGGGTGAAAGGCGCGATATGGAGGAGAGTGCCAACGTTGCTAGGGACACATTTCGTGCCATGTTCAGGGGTCAACTGAACAATGAAGCATTTCTCGTCAATCAGGACGAACATGACGTCTTCGAGACACTGACTCGATGGGCTGCCAATGCTAGACCTTCGGAAATTAGTACTCGACAATCTGGCCTTTCGCTAGAGGCATGCTCTACTGCGTTGATGGCACTGTCTTCCGAGCCACCGTCACGAAATCAGCCAGCAACATGGCCCTATATTCGAAGCACCAAGTGAGTCACACCCATAGTTTTGACGTTGCTAACAGGTAGCAGGGTCTTTCTGAACGCACATATTCTGAGCCGAGGATTGATACTTGTCGATCTTCCTGGACTTCGGGATCTGAACTCTGCTCGAAGAATCATCACTGAGCGCTATCTCTTGGAGTGCAACGAGATCTTTGCGATCTGCAACATTGGGCGTGCCGTCACCGATGAAGGGGTGCATCATGTCTTTGAGCTGGCTCGACGCGCTCATTTGTCTAATGTCGGCATCGTATGCACTCGATCCGATGTAAGTGGTTTAGCCTTGCAGTATTCGTTGCTGATAATTTGGCAGGATATCCTAGCTGAGGAGGCCATCAGGGACTGGAGAGGCGACAGGGCCAGAACCATCAAGCGACTTATGGATGCCATTGCTACTGACACAAGAGACGGAGACGACGTTCAAGCAGAGCTTGCAGAGTATGAAGGCGAAGACGATTTGTCAGACTACGAGAGGGAGTGCGAAAGAGAGCTTCATCGGCGGAAGAGCAGCATCGAGTCTGTTTCTCAGTCCCTTCGAAGATGTACACTAACACTAAAACAGGACTCGCAAAAAGAATCACGAATTTGAGTAAGTTCACTTTACTGAATAGA
>JABFFE010001663.1:0-21978 GCA_013623625.1 Fusarium setosum
GCCGTGGATGGCACTTTGATCCAGCAGCTATGGCGGTGAGGAACCTGGGAAGCGTGACATTAGGAATACGAAGGGTGCGATCGAGCTTCCGGTTAAGCCGTCTGCCACCGATTTTGGTGTTCTTGCAGGCCTTGGATGTACAAAATGCGCTGGAGTGGATAATACGATGCCGGATGGCTGGCTTCTGCTAATGTTCTCCTCTGTACGGTGCAGTGTACTATGCTTAGATTGAGACGAAAAGAACATACCTGGTGCAACAATATCATTGTCTCCACCTTTCTATCACATTCTTTGGTTCAAATGAACGTGGTTTTTGGAAATGAGACGTGTTTGACTTATCATGAGTTGGCGCTTAGCAATGGCGCATGAGACAACAGCTAGTGGCGTCTCCCCCTTTCTATAGACAACCCAGCCATGGTGATTTCAATAACGGTCCCATCGCCCACATCGCCTGCTAAGCTTCGTAATGGTTCTTGAGCTTCTACATGTCGACGGCGTTATTTGCCAAGAATGTAGAAACGACACGCCTGTATTCTACTCAATTCGACATCAGCCATCGGTACTCTTGTCAAACAAAACCAACGGGACTACAGCTCTATAGAAAACTCTAGGTAATATTCGCAACTAGAAAGTTCCAGTGACATGAAGCAGCGAGGAGTACTATGTCGCAAGCTCGTGGTGTAGCAGCTGTAGGGTAGCGTAGACAACTGTGCTGCTTTCAAGAATTATAGTTGCGCTTCTTCTGGACGAGATACAGCCTGTATGTAAAATATTACTTTGAGTATATTAATGACTGTATTCTTCGCTCCTCTCTTGGGGGAAGATGCGTCGTTACTTAGTCGATGTTGTGGGTGGAACCGACATTTCTTCAACGTAACGGGCTCTTACATGATATCATGGGATTGGGAACTCTCTCGCTTAACTACCTACTGCCTGCCGCTTTGGATGCGGATGGAAGCCTCCACGTTCAAGGCAGATGCTAAAACTACGGACAAGGGGACTATGGTGTCCCGCAAATGTCGAGATCACGTAAGGTCTAATATGGCGATAGTTCCCGAGTAACAGGGAACTGAGCGGAATTGCTCGAGGGGAGACATCTGGCCACTGCCCCGTGCGATATATGACAGCGGAATCATTCGGAGTTGCAGGTGATCAGTAATACTGCTGCCCGGAGACTGATATTGCCGTCTGTCAAAACAACCGTCGGCTATCGCGGGGTCCCCATCTGCAAGCTTCGGGTTGCCATGGTTGGATGCATGCCTACTTAGCTATTTGAGATGTTGAGATCAGATCATGCAACCTCAAGTCAATAGAAGCATAATTAGACGGATGATACCACACTTCACTTCGGGGTATATTGCCATTCCTGACATGAGGCGATCACGAAGACTGAGGTTTCTGGCGAACCCACTGGCTCGCAAGCCTCAAGGATAGTCCATCGAGATAACCTAAATGTCTGACTGCCATGGCATTGGATACAGCTGTTTGGCGGATTTTGTCGGGTCTTGCTGCTGAAGTGCGCGTCGCTGTAGGTGGAAGCCTGAGGGGATCCAAACCGCAAAGTGAAACGGAAGTCATGCCGTTGCCATGATGCCACCATCTCGACCTCTATGGTTACAGTGTGGCTGCCAACCGGCATCTCAAGACGAGGAACCGGATCTTGAACGACTGGTGGCACTGCCCAACTGGGCATTCCGCCAAAGCACTCGATGCAAGCCATCCCCGCTGCATATGAGGAGGTTGTGTGCCGTCAAGAGGCGGTCAATCATGCGGAGCTACCTCTTGTAGACCTGTTGTAACAACTCGATCTTGATATGTATCGCGGGACCATCGATGGAGGACTGGAAGTTGACTCCTGTGAAACCACACATAAAGACCTTCAGCCGTTCCTTCCCTGCGTGAGATCGATTGGTGGAACGAATGGAAGGTGCGACAAGCATCGATACGAAAGCAGTTGCCTGGCAAGTCCCGATCAGAGCATCAGGAGATGCCCCCCTCCACGTGACGCTGGCATGAGACAGGTCAACTATCAACTGTCGACTGTCGACTGACCTACCCTTGAACAACGGGACGGCATACTCGATTCGACACCTCCCAGATCTCCCCTGATCCAAACGCCTGTCCAACAATACCGGACTGTGACAAATCTTGGCGCTGTTTGGCTCGCAACTCTGCCCACCCCGGCTGCAGATTGGACGCCCGTCTGTTGGAGCCATGCCCTGGCACAACGCGCATGAGCCGCAGCATTGCATACTCCTACCACGATCAACGACAAGCGCCATGTCGGCACCGCCCGGTTGTCACTGGAAGGTCTGAGGCCCGCGAGAGCTTGGGCATGTTCTGATGGTTCGTCAGGTTGCACAGTTACATGAAACTTCCTGCAGGCGCCGTCTTGTTTCTTCCCCAAGCCACGGCAATGTCATGAGGAATCGGGAATCTTCATTTCGATGAGCTGGCACCACTAGTGACAAGTGGAAATCATTGCGCAGATGCCCCTTTGAAACCTTGGAATGGCGGCATCACACACACATGTATGTATCAAGCTCTTACACTGCTACATACGTGGGGGTCTCGGTCATCCATCTCCCCGACTATCTCATCGGATCCGGGTCGCGGGGCAGGTTGACAAAAGACAGACAACAAAACGCAAATTCAGACTAGGTTCGGCGCGCTCGCTGTAGCATGCATATGCAGATGCGACAACGGCAGCGGGACACGGGATGGCAGAGCTTGTTGATGTTGACATGTGGGCGAGAGCAGGGAGGCGGATGGTTGAGGGATGAGAAGGAGGAATATCTAACGACAACCGGAATCTCGACAGCTTCGCAATGGTCCTGCAAGCCCAACTGCAAGACCGCTGCGGCTCAACTCGGATTCCCGAAAGGAAGTCGGAGGAGCCGATGACCTGACTAGCCGCAGCCTTGGGGTGACGGTGCAACCTGATTCGTGGTCAGAATTTTCACTGTTTGTCTCAGGGTCCAAATCTATGCGCGTGTATCTGACTGATAGCACGAGACCCAAGGCCTGGGCTCGCAAGCTCGAGAATCACTTGAGCCGTCAGTTTGTTGATCTTTTGCCAGGACGGGACATGGAAACCAATCGAGTCTGGTCCAGACAAAGGACGACCCCGACTGAAGATCGGTCCCGCTCCCGGCGGGGCTTGCTATCGTCTTGACTGAACGCGGCGAGGGGACTTTGCTGGCGAGGTGCATTGGTCTCCATAATGACGTTGAGTTCCGGTCTTGGTCGTTGGCAACGGTCCTAGGAAAACGTCCCGGACATTGAAGCCCAGTCGGGTGTCGCCGTTGTACAACGGAGCTGGTGTCACTCTCATGCTGAACGCCTGTCAGCCTGAGCCTGAGCCTGAATGTTGTGTCATTCAGCGCGGAAATGGCCGGCGACAAGACAGACTTCAGACTTTGACGACGGAGCCGAAGCTTGGAACCTCTGTGGAAAGCCGCTGTCAAGCTGGATTTGGAGAGGATTTCCCCCCACATGACCAGCCCACGACATCACAATCGTCTGGGGAAGACGCCATATGGGCTCGGGCTCGCTTCTTCCCGTCATACGATGCCAACAGACTTTACCCGGACCGGCACACGCACACTTAGCTGTTGCCAGGCTTACAGGACAGTAAAGGCAGTTCGCCCAGACGCATTTGATCACCAGGTCCACCGGCCCCGGAGTCCCTGAACATGGATTTGCTCCGGGTCTTGTATTGCGGTCTTGCCACCGTCTTGCCTTTCAAACTCGAGTCAAGCCCCGGCATGCGCGGCAATAGGCCCCGAGCCTGGCACTGGGACTGCCACTGCGGGATTCGGCGTCACCATGTCAGATGGCCAGCAGGGGGCCGTGCTTGAGGGAGGCTGAGAGCCACAGAAAGAGTGGGCAAGACACATCTTGCCTGTGCCTCACACTAGTGCTAGCAGTCTCGTGTGTTTCCCCCCCAAGGGACTAGCTTATCAAGGCTTTTCTTGGTCTCAAGGGACCCAGCCCCTGGCGAGAATCATAGATCTCGAATTGGCTCACGATGGGGTCCGGGACCCATCACACCACCCACGGCATCCACCGCCCTCGGATTCCGACCGGCTCTTGTCTCGACTGCCCGGTGTCTCTCCATCGTCAAAGCTCTTTATAACCGACACAGCTCGCCACTCCCCAAGCCGTGCCTTGGACCCGATCGACAACCATTGATCCAACTTATACCCGTCAACTGCTCATGAACGCGCTAGTGAGGAATTCACCTCACCAACATTCTACCAAGCGACGCCGGTATAACATTGTCAACGTAACTTAACAAGATCAATTCCAGCGTGGACCGTTCACCCTCGGTTTACGTCGCAACAACTCTCACCACGACTATCAGTTTCGGGATATACTCCAATCTCGACGTTCACGGGAACTCTACCAATCAGACACAAGCAACACCACCCCGGTCTACCAACCATGGTTCAAGTGCTGGCTGATCTCCCCTTCTCCCCCGCCGGGACACCGGTTCACGAGGCCACCGAGGACTCCCTCGTGAAGCGACCTGGCTTCGGCAGGACTGACTCTTCAATGTCAATGTCCCGGGAGGAGCATGCAAAGCACATGCAGGAACTAAACAAGAAGAGAGGATTGATGAGGGCCCCCAGGCGAGGGTGGTCAATGACTGACTACCAAGGCGATCATGAAGCCTCGCAACCTGGATACCCGAGCTCTTCTAAAGTTGAAAGACAGGCACCAATTCCTGAGAATGGCCCCCTGCCTGCCATCGAGCACGAACAGCCCCAAGAGCCCGAAGCCCCAGTTCAGGAAAAGGCCATTCAACTCCCTCGGCGACCCAAGCTGCCTCCACCCCGCCGCTCATACTCGGTCATGGACTACGAGCCTGTCCCGCAGACTCAACCTCAGCCTCCCAAGGATTACACCTTGCTGGACCTCCCCTCGGAGCTCCATTATACCATTTTCGACTACCTCGACCCCATCGACAGTGTCTGCTTTGGCCTCACAAACTCAAACTTTTACGACATCCACCGACGATTGCATGGAACTGTCCCTCTTTCTAGCCGCTACTCGGGACCTAACGACATGGAGTGGGCATGGCGAGGCGCCGGCCCCCTTGTTCATCGCCATGAGCGAGCTGCCCACAACGAGAGCGGCATGGAGCAGATGCGTGTCAAGGGTCAGGTTTACTGCCGGAAGTGTGGCATCTCACGCTGCGAGCTCCACCGTCACCTGAAGGAGTGGATGGGCGAGGGCTACGAGTACTGCTCCATCAAGGAGGTGTTTGGCAAGCCGGCCGGAGAGGATGCAAAGCCCTACTGCTACATGAAGTCTCCCAAGAACCCCTGGCGATGCGGACGCCACGGAGCAAAAAAGACGGGATCACAATAGAGAGGTCTAGACGGAGACGCATCTGCAGATACAGAAGACTACAAAAAGAAGCGATAGAACCTTACAAGTGGGAGAGATGGTTATGACGATATGAAAGCGAAGGTCGCAGAGCAAAAAGCGACACGTGTTTGGATATTCACGGACGCGATGACGTACAGAACTTTTCATATGGGTACCATGTATTAACATCTCTATTTTTGGGGCATTTTTGAGCGCGGCTAATGGGGATGGATATCCTGGGTCAGATCATGAAGGAAATACCACGAGGGAAGCAAAAAAAAGGGAGAAAACGCTCCCGGTAATATGACGCAATATGATAATATCACCACATCAATCACCTTCAGAGAAAGTTTCCTCTTGCAATGGTGGAGAAAGGTTATCTCTGGACTAGGTACTGTCCAGACGAGTTTGTCCGATGGTGGGAGACTATGATGCAATGGCCAACGGGTCCATGTCGCGCATGGGGCAATTCCAGCGGAGTTCTCAACGTCATGGGGGCTTTTGAGAGATAGCTCGCTACTTGTCCTTGTCCAAAAGAAGGTTCAAGCACTGGCATTCGGGACGGATCGTGAACGCACGTTCTGGCATGTCATCGCGAACTCAACGACGGACGTTGCAGGAGACAAGGCCCCCCATATTGATGGCATCACTTCGCAAAACAATAGCCTCGGAATATAGTCAAATTTGAAATAGATTTTCCATTCTCATGGTATTGTTTGTGTTGTACACGCTTGTGATCCCTCATCCAGATTTCCATGCCCATGGTGTGCTCTCCTGAGGCGCTGATGTATCATGCTGGTATAACCTCTGATCTGACCTGACTCTCCCTCCCTCTGTACAACCAAGTAAAATCCAATGGCCTAGGCTTTGGCCCCAAAGCACTTTGCGAAGTCCGCACCGTTCCCAAAACACCAAAAAAAAAAAAAAGCTGTTTCCCAAGATATCCTCTATCATGGTGTACAAGTTACCCAAATCCAGAAACGCCGGTTTTTGTTTGCAAAAGTCAACACCCACCCGCCAAACCTCCCCCCCTTTCGACAATTATGCAGGGAATATACGTTATCGACTGATAAATGGCTTAACTGGGATCCTTCCACTTGGGCTCGCAGTCGCCCTTGGCAGCGATCCAGTCATTGATGCCCTGGACGAACCAACCACTCGTCCACTTCTCTTCTGGCTTCTCCTCTTTGCGTGGCTTGCCATTCTTGAAGCTCCGCGCAATGCAACATACGTTCTTGTGGTACCGCCACTGGAAGCAGCGGCGGGATCCATGAAACTCCTTGTCATCCTTGCGTAGCTCGTACCGCGACTTGATGAGAGAATTGCGCTCGCCGTCGCTGGTGAGGTTAAAGTAGTCGTGGGGCGAGATGTCAAGGCCTTCGGCCTCGCAGACCTTGGAGCAGTGCTCCTCGGAGTGGTGAGCACGTTGCTCAACGGGGTTCTTATCGTCTTCTTTCTTCTGCCGGCTCTTCTCATGGTCGGTAGCCTTCGACTGGGCTTCGGGCTCGACTCCGATGAAGCATTGGTCGTCGGAAAAGTTGTCCCATTCGTCTTGCTTGTCCTTGATATTCGGCCCGAAGAAGGTTTCGTACATCTCCTTGATTTGGATGGGGCCCTGTGTCGCTAGTCAGCTCATATATATTCCCCGTCAACTGTCATGATTTACGTACCTTCTTCTGCCGCGTCTTCTCGAACTGCCAAACCGAGCTCACCTCCTCCGGGTTCATATGGTGCATGGTCAAGAGGGGTTCACACCAATGACCGTTTCCAAACGGCAATGTCACGGGTTTCTCGCCGTTGAACATGGGATGAGCCTGTCTGACCTTCTTGCCTGTCTCCATAACGGCTAGGGACATGAGATAGTCGCCACAGCATTCATGGGTCGCCATCAAATCGTACTTATGCGCCAAATCCGGAATCTCGACCATCTTCTTGACGGTCTCGCCGTGAATGACATAGCCACTGCCGCCGTGGGCGAAGGGCGTGTTCTTGAGCATGGCCACACTTCCAACATAAGGTGTCTCGGTTCCGTTCACCTTGTTGTGCAGCCACCATATTAAGTTGTCCCAGAAGACGTAGCTGTCGGCTTCGGCAAACACGTACCACTCCTTGTTGGGACGCATTTGCCAGGTACGCTCGATCATGTGGAGGAACTTGTACTTGTCAAGGTCCCAGCCGCCCTTCATGTTGGCCGTGCAGTATTGCTGAGGGATAGGGCAATCGGTCTGCGCCTTGTACAGATCAAACTCCTTGCGGCCTTGCTTGACCTCGTCTTTGACATCGTCGAGCACATCGTAGATATGGTACTGTCCAATTTTTTGTTCCTGCCCCACGTCGTTAGCTGCGCACCTCGATGTAACTGTGGCTGAGGATAGAGTTCTGTCAATGGCACGCATCGCGCTGTCTCAATTCGTGCTTGATCAAGCCCGTCGCAATAGCCCAGTGTTGGTACTCACCAAGTCAGAAAAAAGCAAAAAGTCGGGCAGACACTGCAGGCTCGTCAGGAGATGAGCAGGAAGCTTCGTGAATGCCTCGGTGGCGCCCGTCTTCATTACGAGCATGATGCCGTCCGTGTTGGGGAATCCTTCGCAAGCAGGGTTTGAGCTAGGCGGAGGAACGGAGGGGGGCGTAGCAATGACCCCTGGTGAGGAGCTTGTGGTCGGCTTACTGCCAGCGCCATTGTCGTTGTTTTGGCTGTCGTTGCTCTGCTCGTCCTTGTGCTGCTCGTCCTTGTTCTGATCATCCTTGTTTTGATCGTCCTTATTCTGATCGTCCTTATTCTGGTCGTCCTTATTCTGGTCGTCCTTATTCTGGTCGTCCTTGTTCTGCTCTTCCTTGTGCTCGCCCTCCTTGTGCTGGTCATCCTTGTGTTGATTGTCCGAGTCGCCCTTATCTGAAGGGTGGACAATCACACCAACCAGCTTGCTACCCTCTCCCGACTCGTCTTCGGGTTTATCCTCGTCCTCAGGTTTCTTGTCCGCCTGAAGAGAGCCGCCCGCACCTCCAGCTTGAGTCTCTTCGGTCATGGCCTTGTCGTCATTGGTTTCGTTCTGGTTGGGTTCGGCGCCGGGTTTATCGTCCTCCTTGCCATCATCTTGAATTGGGCCACCGGCGCCCCCCTTGTCTTGGGGGTTCTTGTCGTCGCTGTCGTGGTTGGCATTGTCGCCATCGGTGGGGTTGTTATCGTCGTTCTGAGCCTGTTTTCCGTCTTGGCCGTTGCCTTGTGCCTCTTCGGGGGTGTCGGGTTTCGCGCCGGCAGCTCCGTTCTCGCTAACCACCTGATTGGTGTCTGTGTCGTTCAGATTGGCGATGAAGCCTTCTTCGACGTCGTAGGCGGCAGTTTCATGCTTGAGATATTTGGTCAAATGGCCGTACAGACCAGGAGAATCGTCGCTGAGCCGATGGAGGGGTACGACAAGCAGTAACGTTAGGACGCAGAGGGTGAGGGTAATCAGCTTCCAACCTCGAGGGGTGCTCCAGGCGGAGCTTAATTCGAGACCCATTGGAGAAAGCTGCAGATAAAGGATAGGAAATACAAACAAAAAAGAAAAAGACAAGGAACAATGAGAGAGAGAGAGAGGGAGGGTGAGGGGAAAGGTCTTAGGAGAAAAGAAGAGAGGGAGGGCAACAGAAGCTGATGCAGGCAAAAGGAACGAATGTGAGGACCACCCAGGCTCTTCAACCAAGATCACGTTTTGTGCACTCTGAAGCTGGCATGGACCTCTTCAAAAGCCTCCTCCGTTCGAGGACGGGCGACGTGTCGAGACGACCTATCGTACCCACATCAGCTTTGCCCCCTACTCCTTGCCCTTACTCCTTGCGAACAGCATGTACAGTACCTCACTTCTCGAACGCTGCACAGAGGCCCCCGTCAAGCCCAGCCTTGGGAGGCGGCCACAACTGGCGGACGAACCGATAGACAGCGTCTCCGCAGAAGGCGTGAAAACGGAAGCTGAGTGGGTACACCTAACGCTTACGATTCAGGGGTGGTACAGCCGCAACAGATTAAGAACCCTCGTAAGGTCCCAGCGTCGCCTCGGGCCATCATCATGTTCCCCTCCAGCAGCGAGCGCCCGCATTCCAGTTGATGGTTGATCTCCCCAGACATCAGCAGTCTATTTCCGATGCGCATTCAACAATTCTCTGCCATGCGTTCCCGAGTGCATGCTCCACGGGTCCGCGACGTTGTCCCTGGAACGCAGGTACGCGGAGCTTCTGCAACGAGGCCGCGCCGGCGTGGAATTCAAACTCTGCACTCGACCCCAATATTTGAGTCTGTGGCTGAATAACAGGCTTCCGACTTCCCCCAAACCGGCCTCTTCGGCATTCATCCTCGTATGGACTGCAGTTAGCGGTAGGGGACTGGATCCTTCCACCTTCCACCATTCCCGCTTTGTCTTGTCCTGTAAGCAAGCACCCAGGCGGCCGCTCTTGGGCATGCGCAGAGAAAAAAAAAATTAAAGCCAATTCCAGGCCTCGATAGTCTGGACTGGATATTGTTTCGTTTGCGCGGATGGCAGCCCTGGCGCGCCGATAGTGTCGCATGGCGCCTCTCGAGGGCAGCCTCAAAATGGTCAAGCATCGGTCCAAGTGGGGGCGTCCCGTGTCTTCTCCTTTCCTGCTGCCGGCACCCTTTGCAATTGGTGGGCTCTGGTGAAGAATCTCGCGCCGTCAAATCTCCTAGACGCGTGGAACCGCGATGTCTTGTTGCACCCCTGAGTCCTGCAGCATTGTGCCGTCTCAGCCTTCCTTGGCTGACTCCGGGGCGTTTGCGAGGTCGAACGAGTTGGCCGCTGAGTGAAGGCTGCTGACAATCATGATAAAACCCCCAATGTAGCCCTCCCTTGCCCAAAGGTGGTGATATTCGTCACCTATTTCCTCATCTGTTGTTGAAGGAATGCAGGTTTCAGAGGAGTCTGAAACTCAACTCCCACAACCCGTTAACCCGCCACAAGCCCTTGTCCTGGACATGCTGGGATTCTCCACAGTAAGCAGCAATCTGACAAGACTGCCTTGAAGGAACGACCTTGACTGTCGGATTCGGATCCCACAAGGTACGCCGCATCCATCATCCCCAGTTTGCATCCATCCCGTCTTGCCCGACGCGTCCAGATTTAGGTGCCGCAGTATGGTGATAAAGTTTTCCGACTAGACGATCCATGCCGGTGTCGGTTTGCCTGCAAATGAGCTTGTACGGTGGGTGCTGGCATGTCACGATAGCATACACACGAAGTCGTGTACCATTGTTCTGCAGCTGCTTGTTCCCGTTGTCTGTTTGCAATTGACGCGTATTCTGTACGCCGATATCACCCGTCAAGGTCCTCGCGAGGACGCATCAACGCATCGCGCGGTGCAACAACGATGATGCCTGCCATGGAGCTGTCTGATTGAGCTGTCAAATTGCTGCATCTCCTGGCCAAGTTGACGGCCCCATGTGACTGGTTATCGATGCGGGAGATTGATGTTGTGACGAAAGTGTGGTTAACTGCGTACGGTAACCGCAATTCTGGTTTGGTAGATGGCACTGCAGAAAATGCCGTCATTGGAGGAGTGGTTTCGTGATTGACGATAAAAAGTTTGCGGGAGGACAGCGTTGTAGAAAGTAAAATGGGTTCAAGGTTTGTCCTGCGGGTGACCGCATATTTTCAGTTTCATTCTCATGGCTTCACCGTCCTGCAGGGGCAGGTGCTCAAACTTGCTGGCAGGAATGAACCTTGCGTTGCGATTTTGGCTTTTCCTTCCTGTCTTCGCTTTCCCCCCTCCCCTTCCTTAACTGGACCCTGAGTTCGATTGATAAGGGACTGCCCGATAAGGGTCTGGGGAAGGAACGACAGAGGTTCTGGAACGTGGAATTTTGGTCCTTCCCCAGCGCCACGTGCATGCGAACCCTCCAACTGCCATCCGGAGAGAGACAGAGACGCCTTGATATCGGATTCTTTACATGCATGCGATCCATACAGAGCCTTTGATTGTCGCTCCTTACCAGCAACTGATATCACCAAAATGCCACAAGATAACCAATTGCCAACACCACTTCAATAGCCTTTTCCTTCCATCCGCGGAACTCGTCGATCCGAAAGACCCTGCCCATGCCCAAGATGCGCTATCATGCTAAAAAGAGGAGTTTATTCAGCACGGCATCCGATCGCACCGCTTGCGCCATTCTCTCAAGTGGTCCCGAACCGAGGTCGACGCCTCTCTGGTTCGTCCATGGCTCTTGTTCGAGGAATCATAGACTGGGATCCCCCCAAAACCCCGCCCCCGCCGCCCAGGAGCAATCCGAGACCTGAATCGGAGCCGCCATTACACCGTGAACGGCTCGATGTTTGCCCCGAGTCTTGCTATCACCACAATGCTGGGCAATCAAGCTTTTACAGAGCTCGTCAATGCGCACAAGTTTGAATCAGACCCAAGACTTGAGAAATGCCAACATAGCAGCTCGCCATTACTTGACTGTTTGGTCTGCGCCGAGCCACCTACAGGACTACGACAGAAGTGGGATACAATATTTCGGTGCTCCGGATAAAACCGGCCCCCTTATCGCACCCACTTGATTCCGCGACTATGTCTAGATCGGGCTGTTAACTTTGGTCGCCATCGATGGCACAACCAATTGGACAAGGACTGGCCACCATCTTCCCCCAGATCTCATTTTCAGAAACGTAAGCTATCCATGACTCTGGCCAGGGATCGAGCTGTTCCTTAAAGACCACGGCCGCCTTCCGTCTTCGTCATGATATAATCCTTCTTTCCCCGGCCTTGCCTTGTCCTGTCTCTTTACCGCTTGTGCTCCGCTCAGTCGCAGAACTCTCTTTGGTGGCATCGGATTTGGTTCCCGAGAAAGCGCCTTTTGCGCCTACCAGGGTTTTGTGGGCTCTAACTTGGAGACGGCAGGATCAGCTCAAGCACCAGAAGCCGATAATCGGGAGATACGCACCTCAACGGCTTTTCATGCTGCTCGGCGGTTGAGCTCAAAGCCGTGTGTCAATTTGACTTCTGAGCCCGTTCTCGCCACCAGGAACCTCGAAAAACCCAAAGCTGCTGCCAAGTGCGTCTCAGAAACTCGACGACATGGCATGTCTATCACAATCCGGCCATGGCCCAGTGCAAACAAGTGCGGTTGTTGTACTTGGAGCCTCGCAATGTCCCGCAATACCTCCTCCCTCGCCTCCGACACCATCTGCCTCACCCCCAGGCAATGCGTTCTGTGAACCCATCGATCCATTGAGCCTGGACCGAGAGCTTCAGGAACAATGCCAGTACAAGGATCAACGACTACGCGACGGGATTCACGTGCTTAACACAGAAGCATTG
This sequence comes from Fusarium setosum, assembly GCA_013623625.1. NCBI lineage: Eukaryota > Fungi > Ascomycota > Sordariomycetes > Hypocreales > Nectriaceae > Fusarium > Fusarium setosum. The sequence continues at coordinate 12,691 of JABFFE010001663.1, forward strand.
GCGTTGGGGAGCCTAACGCAACTGTACGAGACAGACTCATTGGCTCGAGACGGCTTCAACCTGTCAGTTCAAGCTATAACCCGGCAGCAAAGTACGCAAGGAAAGCTCGTTATCATTGGTGTGGGCAAGTCGGGCCATATAGGCCAGAAACTGGTGGCTACCTTCAAAAGTCTCGCCATACATGCCGTCTTTCTTCACCCTACGGAAGCCCTCCATGGAGACTTGGGCATCATTGGACCTCATGATACCCTCATGTTCATCACATACTCGGGGAAGACGCAAGAACTCTTGCTCATGTTGCCTCATCTTGACGAGTCGCTTCCAATCATCCTCCTCACATCTCACACTTCGCATGAGACGTGCGAGTTCATCAAGCATCGCCCTGATACCATCCTTCTCCCCGCTCCTATCCCAGAACCCGAGAAGACTTCGTTTGGTGTTTCGGCGCCAACAACGTCGACAACCGTTGCGCTAGCACTTGGCGACGCTCTTGCCATAACGGCTGCAAAGGAGATGCACACGAGTGTGGCAGCTGTCTTCGCAAGCAACCATCCTGGAGGCGCCATTGGTGCAGCAGCTCGACAGCCCCGGAATATCAAGGATATCTCTATCAGTTGGTGTGATATCCCGGCAGCAACTGAGCTGGGGGACGACAGCCATGGCGTGGACTTGCTCCGCGCGGGCTTCGACTCTCCGACGGGGTGGGTGAGGGTACAGGATCGAATTGCCTCACCCAGCACGATTCGAGGCATCAATAAACATGATCTCAACAAGAGCCTCCGAGATATTCCCGACGCACTTGTATCAAGGGCATCGATGCTTTCACTATCCTCGGACACGACTATCAGGCAGGCCTATGACATCTTGAATAATATGCAGGCATCACCAGTGGACGAGGACCTCGCGTGTGGGCCGGATACGATTATTGCGGTAATGGAAAATGGAAAGATTACTGGCGTTTTGGAGGTTGGGATGGTCTTGGCCTTTAAGGATTGATACGTCTCCGAGAAGGCTGGATTGATAGAAGGGTTTGGGTTTGGGTTAAGATGAGGGGATCTGGACCATGTCTGGCAGGACTGGACATTCATTCGTATCATGGCAGCGCACTGAGGGTTACGACTGGGTATGATGATGAGTCACTTGATGTAGTGGCATCTTTACGAACATTTTGGCGTTTACATAGACGGGAACATATTAGTGATATGGTCATGGATTCATGGCATTATCCCTCTTTCATCTGGGTCAAATATAGCATCTTAAATGTGCGTTAGTTGCCTACAGTTCAAGCATGATGAGGAAGGATGCTGTAATTGATGTCGAGTTGTAGGCCCAAGGAGGTTATGAGGTTATGAGGGAACTATGAGGACTCATGAGCCTACTTGACCCAAATAGAATGGGTTAAACTCAACCCGATGTACCCGTACCTATTCATAGCGGTGATGCAGCGCCCCTACCCTAACTCTGTATTGGTCGGAGGACCATGTCCCAAGCCCTCTGGGTATCGCATTGACTGGCCGCGCTGCAACTTGGTGGTATGTCAGAGATGGCAGGTACCTTGGTGGGTTATAATCCGAGGAGACACGATGTCTAGGGATTCTAGAAAGACCGACCTCGTTTACTCTTGATCCGCTCCTCAGCCAGCATGGTGTGGAAAACGTTGCCAAGTCATCCGCCTTGGATATGGAAAGTTGGGGGCCTACAGACCTCGCACCTGTGAGACTCTCTCGATGGCTGTAACATTAGGGCATCATGTATATCAGCCTCAAATCAATACCTGCCATGTTCGCGGCGTGGCTGCTCTTCAAGTATGTCAAATGACATCTCTCGGCTTGACGCTGGAGATTGTTGTGCAGGTAGGTGGTTCAAGGTTCTCAGAGCCGACAGGTCATGCTATAAAGCCAAAGAGGGGTTTTTTTTTTTTTTTTGGCTCCATCGAACCATACTTTCCAGCATGATGGATAAACTTCCGGCAGTGAATCGGTGCCAATTGTTGAGCAAAGGTTGATTCTTCAACTCTGGCAGGAGACTCAGGGAGGGTGTGATACAAATGACGGGCCTCAGCTGAAATGAACTTGACCCAAAAAGTCTTCCTTGTTTGAAGTGACCCCCCTAGTATTGCAAGGCAGTAATAAGTCGAAAAATACAACAGAAGACGACCTTTTGATTGGTCTATGTTGCTTGGTCAAGACAGCTCGTCAAAGCTGTCGTTCGGCCAGGTCGCACACACGAGCAAAATACGTGAGTTTTCACTCGGATATTCCGGAGTATGGGATTTTAGTCCTATCGACAGTCCCTTCCCCATATTATGATTACCCCGCCTCGAGTATTGTCTTGTCTCGGGGATGCGAGGTCCAGGCGCTGTATGCTGCAATAGGTACCTAGGTGCTGGTAGCAGTTGATTGCGCACAAGAGCAAGTTGACAACACCATCTAATGGTTACCCCCAGAATCTTTCCTCATCACCGGGGCCTAATGAGAACATAAAGCAAGACAGAAGCTTATTCTGTACACCATCTACAAGGACCCTGGCGTCATGTCACGGTTGCGATAGCCCATCTGCGCAAACATGTCGTGCAATCCAAGCCACGGGTCGGCTCATCTTGAAGACGCAACTGTTCCCGCAATTGTTCCAGCGTCTGGCGAATTACATTGCGCTTTTCTTCAATGTAACTTTGGCCGCTGCGGGCTGGGAAGGTGCTTCATGCCAGATCACCCCTGGTCAAGAACCTTTGTAGGGAGTCCTCCCAGGGTTTCAGACGAGGCGGCACAGATAACGGGCTTTTGTAAACATGGCCCAGATGACCGCGCTACTATAGACAAATATCTCATCGCCAACGCCAAGGGGCCTATATCTTCTGCGATCGAGATACAGTCTTAGCAGCCAATGGCGATTAAAGGCCCGAGCTTGGTATCCAACCTAGTAGACCCGAAAACGAAGCCGTGCGATTGGGATCGGAATTAGGCTGTAAATTAGACATGGAGAAGGAGGCTGTGCCACCCCCTTGTCCTAGTCAGGTTGTCTTATCACGGTTGAAATGCCACCGGTGTCTCAGATACAGCTTGTCTTCCACCTGCTGCTACCTATAACTCCGAACAAGGGCGCTTGCAGCGCCTTTGCCCTTGATTATCAACCATGATATTGCCTAGTTCTAACTCGGGGGATGAATGGTAGCATACACCCGGTACTACTATGTACATAGATAGTACTCGGTAGGGACCGTTGCACGCAATGCGACAGCAGGTGGTGGTGATCATGCAGCTCGTGTTGAGCTGAGTTGCGTTGCATGTACGAAGGGATGGATGGATGGATGCAGGCGTCTCATTCTTCGAGTACACAATGTGGACAATCCAGTTCCTTATCCTCCTGCACAAGACTGTTTTGGGCGCGACGGACAAATTATTTCGTCTCAAGTCTCGAGTTGGGCGCTGCGCTGCACTGCAGGGGTCACGAGCCGCAGTTGATCTAACGCTCTCGAGTTTTTGGTGAAAAGCCATGCAAATGAATGGTCGCGTGACCTGATGCCCGGCTGAGAGGACATCAGCAAGGATTTGGAGGCTAGGGACAAGGGACAAGGGGGCCAGGGCGGGCGCTATCGACAGGGGTGCAACGCCCGAGTCAGGGATACGGAGTCAGAACGGCCTCCACGGTGAGCATGGGCCGGGACTGGCATCTGACATGTAGTTTTGGACTGCTTTGGACTGCTTTGGACTGCTTCGAACCGCTTCGTGACTCGCTCTTGGGCGTCGATAAGACGGCATCTTCCGACAGACTAGTAGAGTAGTAGTCCGGTATCCTACACCGTTTTACTTGCAGCGATTTTCGCTGCACATGACGCCTCATCATCCTTCACCAAAGAAAAGAAGAAAAAAAAAAAAGCCGGCTGGCAGAGCCGATCTCGCAAACGCGTGCGTGACCCATTACCTCTTTCGGAGCCACCTGCTCGCGATCCCATGCGCACGGCCCGCAGTGGTCGACGGCTTGTGGGCGCTCTCATACATACATGTACAGAAGAGGCTCCAGTTTCTGCACCCTGTGCAGCGGATATTTTCCCGAGAGCGTGTAGTGTCTGTGGGCCATCGTCAACTTCCTCGAGGGTCTTCAACGGTGGCGAGCTGCTCGATGCCCCAAACAAAGCGGAAGCAGGGGCAACTCCAGGGTCCTGGAGCATGGCGACGGCCCGCGATGCACTGGGACCAACTTCAAACTTTGGACGACGTGATGGCTGTCTGTCTGTGTGGTGGATCTGGGCACAGGACGGAGATGCCGTCCAGACAGGCCCATCGATCCCTTGATCTTGATGACTTGACTTGTGAGGGGCAAACAAATGCACTTTTCCACACCGAGATCCCAATTCGGCATGTCTGCAACGAGATTTACGTACAGAACGTTAGCCACCGCAACGGGACGGCCAATGGCTTGTGACGAGTCGCTTTGACAACCTGCAAGACGACGATTCGCGACCCGTCTAGACTCTTCCAAATAGGCAGAATCTTCGTATTTTCGGCCCGCCGTCGTCGGTGGACTGTCATCCTCTTCAAGGACCCTTTGGAGTCAATCAAGGACCCTTAAAGAGGACCCTTAGTTGTCGTAGTTGAAGGTTAGTCGCCGGTCCGACGACATGCGGTTCAAGTTGGAACGGCCAAGTGGACTCTAGGGCCGTCAATTGGAGCCGCAAAGGATGGGGCAGCGAGATAGCCTCGGGTCTACTCCGTATCTGCTCATCAGCCGTTGTCGTTGCCAATCTATCGTTGGCTATTCGAGCGGGTAAACTCGAAGCGATCCCCATCGATCTCTGGGTCGAAACGTCTTCGCTTGCATCTGGGAGTCAGAACATCGTCTACGACTCCGCCCTGTCGCTCCGCAGCGGGGAATACTGAGGGCTTCTCAGGCAAAAGGAGTCAATAGCCCAGAGACTGAGTGGGCATTGGACGATTTTATCTCTGCATAGTCTGTCTCCAAGGCATGGGCCAACGGGGGGGGCCATGGTTCCTGGCCTTGGTCGTTGGTCGTTGGTCGTTGTACGGGGTACGGAAAACGGTATCGGCCGATGTGGACGTTGGGTGGACTCTGGTTTCTCCCAGTGCATGGCGTGCCCACAGCGGCTCAAGGAAGCCAAGTCTTTGTCCCAAGACGTGAGGGGAATTTCTGGAGCACCTCCAACAGAACGCAAGAGAAAACCTCGCCGGTACCCTGTCACCCCCGGTTTCTCACAGGCTGGTCATTGGGCGGGACCCTGCCAAGCTTTCCTATCTCTGAGCCCTCGGCAGCTCACAGCCAGTCATTTAAGCACATGGCCAATGCAGGCATGGAGAGTGGAGGAGCTGATACGCTAAAAATTCCCCGGTACAGGCAAGATGACGGAGGTCAAGACGCAACCTCAGGTCGAGGGCTGAGGAGAAAGAATGGACGTTCGCTGGGAGATGAGCTCAGAACACCTCATAAACAAGGACGAGAGGCACTTACTGGGTCTCGAGATCTGTATGATGATGACAAGGACTCGCTTGACTCGATGCAAGGAACCGCAAAATCGCTACCGCCTAGGCAAAATTCTCACATGAAGCGACAGAGACCAGGGTCCGTATATCCGTAATCCAGAGGATCCATCTGGACTCTCCTCGCCTGGCATCTCGGGGAGGTTATGGACTGGGGCCGGGCCAATTTTGGGGGCGCCGAAGGCCGAGGCGAAGCACAGAGAAGACGAGAGAGGCTGAAAATTTTCAAACGACGCGTGGGAATAGGCACGTTTGAGTAGCGCCGGGACCTGGAAACTTGGATGGAGGCCCCATGGGTCGAGTCTTCTGCATGGACTGGGAATGCTTTGGTAACTCTTTGGCCTGTGGTTGGTTGTTGGTTGCTTGCCGGCTTGGGCTTGAAGATGGCTTCAATTCCTCGCCTCCATTGGAGGCTCTCATGATGGCTGTTGCCGTTGGTGGTCTGCAACGGAACCGTTTCCAGTCCCTCGGTCCATCGGTCGCTACGGCAGTTTGACCTTAATTTGGCATGGCCCCAATTCGTTGCCGTAACGGAGCCGGTCAGAGAGGGCTAGACATAAGCAGTGACTGGTGACCCGGAGGTTCGGAGACGCTCCAACATCCCGAGAATTGACTTGCGTTTGTTGAAGTCATTGGCGAGGGACCCGAGTCTTTGGTCTAGGCCATTCTTGACGTCTGCTGTTGCGGTCTCTAACCCTTCTTTGCCTGGGCTGGCATTGGTTAGAATTGAGCGCTGCAGGCGTCGTCATCCGTGACAGCTTCTTCGAGGCCTCTTCTGTCATGTTGTGTACGAGATGTCACCTTGTGTACCTCGACGTGTGCTCGGATTGCCAGGCACCAGGTCCTGGTGTGCTGCGTCTGGAAAGTATTCCGCCACAGCGTTGCAGCTGATAAGAGCCAGTCCGCTGTACTTCAACGGCGGTGTCGGCCATGCCATGATGTGCAGTGTAGTGCGGCCAATGGGTCCACCGAGTTGCACAGCTTGCTGCAAGTCTCTGACAAAATCATATGCGTGGATCTCATCATGGCTGGCGAGCTTGCGATAACATGCCACTCGAAAGAAATCATGGTATCGGTTCATTGTAAAGAAGTGTGAGATAATCCACACATCATTCAGCTAGGCATCGGCACCTGCCCCCCCTCATCTAGAACCACGCGAGGAAACTCACCCCGCCCGTCGTTGTTTCCTTTCCGCGTATTGTGTGTGTGAGGTTTTGTGCAGAAGGCAGGAGGCTTTTTTCCCGTACGGCAGTTGGTTCGCTTGGTTCAATTACAGTATGTACAAAGGTCTACAATACAGTACGTGCGTGTGGCATTTGCCTTGAATGGCCATGTCGAAAAGTATCGTGGAAGAGAAGCCCCGATTCGAAAAGCTTAACTCTGTGATGATGGGATAGCCTTGCGAAACCACAAGCAAGCCAGGACTACGGGTAATATCTGGGCCCTATGAGTGTTGGGCGTCATCTAGCGTCGAAGCGGCGTCGAACTAAGCCTTGGCTCCAGCCTCCGCTCTTCTCACCAGTCACGCATCAGGTGCGACGTTCCAGTTCCCTTCTCCCAGTTGGACCTGATATTTCGGCTAAGATCGAAGAGAGTTACATTTTCCAGTACGCCGCCAGCGCAAGTCGCAGCTCGGTTCATGAGATCAGCTCAATTCGTGCAAGAAAGTCAGTCAAGTCAGTCAGTCCAAGTCTAACAAGCAGGCCAATTCCCTGGCTGGCCCTTGTAAGCAGTACAGTACGTATTGCCGTACACACGCACCTACCTACCTGCCTCCATGTTTGGGGCTCCGATGTAGGCCGTTGTTGTGCCGAGGCTCAACTCAATTGCTTGTAAGTCAGCAAGAGCCCCAAGCATCCAGAACCTCCCTCGTTCATGTTCAAAATACGCACCACCCAACGGGCATCTTGTGATTGGATCCTACCCGATCTCTCCAATTGTCCAATGCGACGCAGAAACGACAACATCGCTCTGGAGGGGACCCTTGACCCTCCTCCTCGCCCCCTCACTCCGACACCGTCCCCAGTCCAGCTCCAGCTCCAGAGCCCACCGCCCCTCCAGAGCGAGAGCGAGACCCAGCCGGGGTGGCGGATGCGATGCAAAGCTTGGGGCTAGTCGTGGTGGAGACGCATGCGCATGCGCGCGCGCTCTCTTGCTGCATCATGGATCCAGCAAGGATGTTTTTCAAGTGGATGCAACCGATGCAAGCCCAGCACGAGGTGAGTGGACGATGTGCACGAGAGAGGAAAGCAGAAAAAAAGGTGGACGGCGGATATAATAACTTGAAAAGCTTCCCACGCGATTCTTCTTTTTTGTCTTACTCTTATGTTTGGCTCCCCTTCCAACCTGCCTCACACAGCAAGCACCATCTCATCTCAGCTCGTCTTGGCCGCCAGTTTGGGAAAGATTGAAACAAAGGGATTGATCTCTTTGGAACCTGGAGTCTTGCCCAATCTAGAAGTCTCCAACACTGACACCGACTCTGGCTCTGGCTGCTTGGAATCTCGAGGATTCTTCTTTTGTTCCCTTCTTGCCTGCCCGCAATCGCATCGCCGTTGGCGTCGCGACCATCTGATAAACCGAGATTCTGCCCGAAACGGCGAATTCTCCGCGAGACAATATCAGCATCAATTCTGTCTGTGGACTCGTTCACTGTGGTGAATCTTTGACCGTTTTGCCTGTCCACGCCTCCAAGACTCTTATCTCTCTCCCGCTCTCTATCTCTATCTCCATCTCCATCTCCATCTCCAAGAGGAGAACATCGGGGATCGATATCGACGAGTCGTCATCCTTGTTAGAGGATTGAGTTTCCTTGTACATCCGCCGGTCGGGGCTTTCTCAACAAAAGAGAAGCCGCTCCCTCCGCCCGTTGCGTTGATAAGAAACGCTATTCCCTCTGGCTTCTTTGCTGTTCCTTGTCAGGCAAGACAAGAACGAGACAGAAAGGACGAGCTCTAGCAACCGACGCACGTTCCGCCTGCAACCCTCTGCTACGCTACGCCTGCACTTGGGCACGCAACCAAGCAGAGCAAAGCACGCTCGCACACGCTCGACGCCCAGGGTCCCCGGCCAATTCCAGCCGACCTCGACCTCTCTTACGGGCATCCTCTCCACAAGCACAGACGCCCTGTGCTCTCTAAACAGCTAAACAAGCCCCGGCCGTCGTACCAACCATCAGCCAGGCCTTAATCTCTAAATTTCGAGGTGGACTGTCTGTGTCTGCGTCTGTGTCTCAAGGTGCACGGGTACGTCATTCGCTTTTCCCACTCCATCTTCAACTGACGCCTTCGTTCCTTGGTCCCCCGGTCTCTCACCAGCCGACCAATTAATCCAATCCACTCCTACTTGTATTTTTTTTTATTCACCTGGGAAACAAAAGCGTCGTCCATTGTCTTGGTTTTTTCATTCCGCTCACACGTCGTTGTCTCCAATTAGGTATATAAGAACCTGAATCCCACCTTCCGCGATCGCCTTTTTTTGGTTCGGTGTTGAGCAGCGTCCTTCCCGCTCGCTCCTCCCGCCGACCCGACTCGACTCGACTCTCCCTCTGCCACTCGTCTCCGACCTCCCCGGGGCTTCGCATCCTCCTGCGAACGGGGGGCAAAGATTCTGAGGAGCTTGAGGGAGACGATTTCGATCGTCCACTCTTTTACTATATTATATCTGCCTTTTTTGGTACCCATTCCTTCCAATTGGCTTAGCAAGCCTCTCGGCTTATCCTTGTGTGCAACATGAAGTTTGGCCAGCATCTGGAGCGGGAATCCGTCCCGGAATGGAGTCTGCGTATGTCGCCGCC
>JABFFE010001665.1:0-40566 GCA_013623625.1 Fusarium setosum
GGCTTCCTGCTGTTCGGAGCTACCCGGGAGTTGACCACGTCGAACCAATTTGGAGCCAAGAACTATCGTAATAAAACACGTTTGCGTATTGGCTGCTAAATAATTCACATGCATCATATTCCGGATATCGTTAGACTTTTGTTTGATGTAGCCTCTACGTAATTAATAGGGTCAAGAACTCGGTAAGTTTATGTACTCTCAGGCACAGTTACTCTAGGACAAACGGTTTATACTCAATCATTACTAAACAAAAGGTCGAACCAAGACAATCGAACCCAAACGCCAGAAGCGTGGCTAACACCAGCGCTGTCAGACCCCAAATACTCAAGTCACTCTAACCATGCATTGAACCAGTCCCTGCTCATGCCCTCACGACACTTGGCCCACCGTCGTATCCCTCATCCAACTCGTTAGACTTTGTGAGTCTTGCGTACTTCGACGAGGCCAACATTCTTCTTAGTAACCGCCGCCCAGGTGGGCATATACTGCAGAAGCTCATCAAGGGCTGGGATGGTGCCAGGTTTGTTCGCATCGCTCCAAGCGCAGCTCACAGTCACTTCCAGAGCCTCCGCCGTCTGAACTCGTACCGATGATTGTTCCGATCGTGCCTTCAATTCGCCATCCCCCAATCTCTCATTCTGGTTTCCCTCAGACCTGTCTCCAGCAGGGCTCTTTGAAGCATTGCTGGCGTGTTCATTTAGGTAGACGTTCAAGGTCCATGGGCGACTTCGATCACGACGCCAGAGCTGGATCGTCCGGAACCCCTCACTTGGGAACTTGCCAAACCGAGGATCTCTCGACGCGCCCCCGTCAACTGCAAACCCAAAAATCGGCCGCGAGGTATGAAGGTAACAAAGTCTCGAGTCAAGGGCGTCGATTCGAAGCCGTGCTTTTGTCTCATCTGTGCCGTCCGCCGTCTCGATCGAAATCAACTGCGCAGGACTTTTGCCCTCGACCAAGTGAGGGGATAGAGAAGAGGAGTCATAGAAACACTCCATCAAGTCTCGCCCAGTGGCCTTTTGACACTTAATCTCCTGCCCGGCAGCACTCGGCAATGAACTAATGACGGAACGCGAAAACTCCTCAAGCCCCAGGATGGAAACAGTGTCGGTCCCATTATCAAGGTCAACGACTTGCTGGAAGTAAAACTTGAAGCGGTGGTTGTTTGAAAATGGAAACGCAACCAAATTGTAGATGAAGGTGCCGACGAAGATGAAGAATAGGAACACTGGTACGTGGTGCGTGACCCGATGGATAAAGGGTGTGAGTGGGAGCAACAAGAAGACGCTCAACACACCCAAGGATAGCACCGGCACTAGGAGGCTGCCGCCGTCGGTACCCGTCATTTGCAGAGCAGACATGGCGACCAGGCCAAGGTTGCCAAACAAAATAACAGGAACGGGAGCCAGGAGGAGGAACTGGATAATCCAAGCCCAAGAAGGGAGGCGTCCGGACCACGACTGCTCATGCTCGAAGGGCTGATATCTTCGCATCCTAGGCGGGGAAGGCGAATTCTCCGCAACAGAGCGACGGTACGTGTTGGCAAATGAGGTTTGAGTGTTGGATCCGTAGCCTGGTTCACCAGCCCTAAGCGGTGTTCTTTCGGTAGCTTCTTCGGATTCGTCATCGTCCTCGGGCTGGGCAGGTCCGCTCTCGGTCTGTACTCTCGACTCTTGGTCGTTATCTCGGCTTGAGATGTCTCGTGCCTGATGGGCGTCGTGAAGCTGGAGAGCAAAGTCATGTTTTCCAAGGAGCGCGAATTGTTCCAGTAGGGAGATGAACAAGGCTAAAAAGACGGCAGACTGAAGAAACACCGTAGCGTAAAGGGCGGCGATATGCATGCGATCCTCTGCCACAGCACCCACCACCTGGATGACCCAACCGAGTGCAAAGAGCCAGATTAGAACGAATCCGCGATGAAGGGCGGTCGGACGAACGAAACTGGACCCGCGCATGATGAGCCAGAACGAGAAATAGAACAGTGATAGGGTCATGGACCACCTGCAATGCGTCAGAAACACTCGAGACTCACTTGCCGTACTACTTACACCGCGTAGCCACTGCTATAGATGATGAGCGGGTTGAACTTAGCAAGCAGAAGGGTGGATGCAATGGTCAGGCCTCCGGCAAAGACGAGAGCAAATGGGAAGCGAAAGAAGCCCTTCCAGCCACCCACCATTACCGGATCATCGTTAATGTCGTGGTGCATCTTGATGTCTCTGGCGAAGAAGTAGTACTTGTCCTTACGTATTAGCACATACGTGATAGCAAAGAGAATCAGAGGTGTGGCGACGAGAAGCGTAAGTGACCATGCGAACAGCCCTCTAAGTGCAAATACAGCCCAGGCAGCGCCAAAGATGTCGAACCAGACACCATCAGCTTGTTTTCCGTTCTGGACCAGTTCGGAGTTTCCATCAGAGCGATCGCCATGGAAGACGGTGCCGGTTGTTTGCGACAGCTTCTCGGTCGATGCCAGGGCCGCCGAGAGCATGTGCCAAATGCTGTTAAGAGAGGTGTGGCGAGTATCGTCCTGGTTGGTATGATAGCGAGCTCTAGGCGCGTAAAAGGCAATGTCCAGCCCACGCTGTCCGTAAACATCCGCAAAAATCTCGTAATCGGTCGCACTCTTGATGACACCTCTCTCGAAAGCGTTGGCTGCAACGACAGATCCAAATGGATGGGGACTCTTGGAGTACACCTTGGCGGCTTGCAGGTCGGTTGTCCGGAACAAGATAGCACGGCCTCCAGCTCCGGCACCTTCGAGATTGACAAACGTGTGGGTGAACTGCAGCAAGGGACTGTAGCCAAAGGCTCGAGCACCAAGTAATCCATCCTCTTCGGCATTGTTGAATAGTAGAACGACGCCGTTCGTGGGTTGCCGACCTTGAGACGTGAAGTAACTTAGCAGTTGGAGCATTGATACGCAGGACATACCATCGTCGGTAGCTCCGTAACCGGTGGAAACCCTGCGATGAGGTGAGAAAGGGCCAAGAGCCTTAACAATGACAACTCACGAGTCAAAATGGCAGTTCACCAGGACACCACCCTCGCCACGGAATTTTTTGTACGTGGATTCTGAGCGCCACCAATCGCCCTCGGGGTCATTTTTGCCGTGGATGTAAACATAGTAGTTGTTTCCTTCAAAGTACTGTCCCATCCAAGTTCCTTGGGCGATGTTGGTACTAGTGCGCCTAGCTGTATTGTAGGTCCAGGTCACATTGGAAATTTGGTCGTTGAAGACAGTCGCGCCACGGGGCCGTGACTGGATGACCTCGTCGCTAGAATCAAGGATCGAATCTTGGTCCTTGATAGAATTAACCCTTGGCCAAGTTAGTTCCAATATGTCAGGATCCACAGTTGAAGACACAAACCTCGTGTGCCAGTCTACACCACCGATGGTTTCGGTTGTGTATGGCATATTATTCCGATCCAGTATCTCCTTGGTGCGGTTGATGAGAAACTCCCGTACTCGGTCATTCTCATGGCTGTTGTACGGATGATATGCGCGACTTATCCTTTGTAAATCCAACCACGCTTCGGTCAAGTTGAGACCACGGTACAATGAGCGGTCCGCTGGAGCTGGTGGGACATTCTCGTGAACGTAGATGAGAGGAATAGCAAGAGCCAGGTAAATGACGGTGGTCCAGAACGAGACCGGACCCGGCCGAAAGGCGAAAGGATTCTTACACCTCATGATGTCGAGATGAGGCTGATTCCCTGAGGCTGCGGGTGGTCGATTGATGCAGGAAGCGCGAGCTCAGCGCGCCGGCGAGTAGTGGAGGAAAAGGGCAAGATAAGTAACGGCTATTGCTGTAGGATCATCATCAGGTTGCAAATGAAGGCGAAGCAGCGAAGAGATGGAAGCGGGTTGAGCACGTAGGAGAAGAGATGAGACGCGAAGGCTGGAGATGGCTGACACGGGATGGATCCAAATCAGATGAGCTTTGTCATCAGATGAAGGACGCCTCAGACAGCAGGAGATAAAACGCGCTCTGCAGAGGTGCGCCTTCTTTGCTGTAATTCACTTCCAGCGCCGTTCAGCACCTTCTTCGAGAACGCCGAACGTCGGGATGAAGCCGTAGGACTGAAGCTCGAGGCAGGTGCGACGGCGACGATTGCGTTGCTCCCTTGTCACATGGCCCAAGCTCCCGTTTCGGGGGAGGTACGTACAATGACGCCAGGACCACTGCATGCGGGGTTCAAGCAGGAATGATTTGCATAAAACAGATGCATAAACAGGGAATTTGAAGCCATCACCACATCATATGAACAAGTCTAATTTGACAAACATCGATAACTACGGTTCACGAAGCAAGTGCATGACACAAATAACTCATAAGAATCAAGTTCAATTTGCCTACGCGATTAGTCCGCTTCTCATGAACGAATTGTTACTAGCTCAATACATGAGTGCAAGCCCTGTCAAGAGCGCTCTGTTACGAAGTTGTAAAGAACAGTGATCAGATGCAGTGGTTAGTTAATTTTGAGTTAGAGGCGTCGCTTAGCCTGATCCTTTCCGGCGATCCGATTGATGAACTCGGGGAATTTCTCAGATCTGGTCGAAGCTGTATGGTGTGTCAGAAGGCCCAATGTCCGGCAAGGACCCGTTAGTGTTGACCTCATCTAAGCACCGGGAGGTGGAGGTGGCGGAGGCTGGTCACTAGGAGGCGGCGGCGGAGCATCGCCCGAGGGAGGTGGAGGAGGAGGGGCCGCTCCGGCGTATTGCTGGATGAAGGCGTTGATATCACCCAGTCCTGGAGGTGCACCAGGAGGCGGGGGAGCACCACCAGGAGCGGCCGCAAGACCAGGAGGAGCACCCATTCCAGGAGCAGCTCCATAGCCACCGTAGCCGGGATATCCAGCATACCCACCCTGAGTTCCGGGAGCCTGCTGCTGCCATGGAGGAGCGGCGCTAGAAGATCCGCCGCCGTAGCCTTGGCCGTAATAGCTGTCACCCCCATTGCTACCGTTGTGGTGATCCTGGTTGCGGCCACGATCCCGAGCCCACGGAGCAGATGATCCTCCTTCATTGTTAGAATCGTGGTTACGAGTGCGCCAGGGCGCAGGTCCTCCAGTCGGGCCACGCTGCCAAGGCTTCGCATCTCCATTGCCCTGAGAGCCAGGGCCGGCCTCGATACGCGCGGGAGGTCCGTTGGAGGAACCTCCACCAAGCTCTTGCATGAGTTGCTGTAATCTGTCAGTTCTTGAACAGTGGATAGTGACAAGGGTGTTTTCTTACCTCCATCTCGCGATCAACGGCATCTCCGCCACCGATGCGACCAGCGCTGCGGCTGCCCATATCGTTATTACGCCAGCTGGCACCGCGTTGACGGTCGGGACAATCACGAGCCATATGGCCTGCATTACCACAAACGCGGCAGATTATGCTGGCGGTGTAGTTCTGTCGCTCGGGGCAGTCGTACTTGCGGTGACCGATCTTGCCACAGTTCTGGCAAGCCTGGTTCTCGTCGTCTCGGAGTGTACCGTTGAGCGCGGCGAGTTCTCGGAGCTGGTTGCGCTTGAGCTCGTTCTGGCCTTCAGGGATAGAAGCAGCCTGCAACAGGTTAGTAGGGTATAGCAAGTAGATAGGGGCCGTCGACTTACAGTCTCAATAATATTGTGAATGAGCTTCTTGGCCTTGTTGACCTTCTCTTCGGTATCGGCCATGATGAGACAGTGCAAGTCTTCTTCCTGGTTGCTTGCGTGCGCAGCATCGGACCGACCCTTGCCCTCCTTGACGGAGCCCTTGCCACGGATGGCGATCTTGGCTCCTGAGTCTCCCTCCATCTTCTTCAAAGTATTACCTCGGGGTCCGATAAGTAAACCGACTTTAGTACGAAAGAGCTAGTGTTAGTGTCTGATTCGCAACGATTAGATGAACGGGAAGGGTTAGTCCATTTCGATGAAGGACCAGGCCTCTCAAAAACACCAGAGGGTGTCCTGGTGAGTCTGATCAAACTCCAAAAGGGAAAGGGGGATAAGATATTGGTAAGTAGGGTTGAAGGGTTAGCAATCATACTGAAGTTAATCTCCGGATAGTCATTCACAGGCACGTAGACCTTCTCCTGCGTCTTGGTTGGTCTACGGTAGTCCTGTGGTGGGTGATAGTTAGGAATGGTCTTCATGGCCTTTTCGATCAGCTTGTGGCGCTCGTCCTCGAGCCGCTTGCGGTAGCGGTACTCTCGTGTGTTGATACGTCGACCATGGTTGTCGTACTGAGGTGGAGGAGACGGTGATCTGTGTTACGTTAGTGGTGATCAAAGCGGGTAAAGGGCGCAAACATACCGGTCGCCATCAGCTGGGACGACATCGTCGATTCGCAACTTCTGGGAGATTTCCTCGATTCGCAGATGGAGGGTGTAGGCTTCCAACTGCTCGCTCGTCATGTTGGACAAGATGGCCGTGGGCAGCCCCATGAGACCAGCGGCCTTGTTCTCCGAGGCATCACCCCATCGGTTTCTCTTCTTTCGTCGTCGTGGTCCGTCGGCTTCGCTTCGTGGCTCAGGGTCGCGTCCACGCTTCAGGTCGCGATCGCCATCGACAAACTCATCTTCGCCTTCCTCGCCTCCAAAGCGGCGCGACTTGCCTAGGGGGATGTTGTTGGATCCCGTGATTCCCTGGTTTCTCCACGACATTATTTCTGATATTGCACGATCAAAATCGATGCGTTCTGAATAAAGATTGAATGAAAAGTGCCCAAGAGGAGAGGGACCCGACGTTGTCTGCAGTGTCGGAGATTGAAAGCGGCCACTTTGATGGTCTTGCAAATGATTCTGGGGCGATTTCCCGGCTCGGCAAAACAAGTGCCCGACGTTTGCCTCTGCACGTGACATGATCTTCACAAATTCGATGCTTACCTATAGGTAGTACCTAAGTAAAACATTCATGACTTCTTCAATCCAGAGGGAGATGGCCATTTTAACCATATTTTTCAAGAGCAAATGTGTTCATTTTGAACAGTAAGCTTTATCGAGACTTGAATCTGGGTTAATTTTTGCGTACACAATGCAATTATGACCTTATTCCCTTGAGTTGCTGCAATGCAATGCATTAGGCATGATGCCTTTTCCGCTGAGTAATATGTTGAGATTTTTTTTTACTGGATTGCCTTAATCTGCCTGCTGGCATAGAAGGTCGCAAACAATACATGCGATCCTTTGCCTTGGCGATGTTTCCTTGTCCCTATAGTCTGTATCTAAACCCAATGACTTGCCAGTCTGTCACATCTTCAGTCTCTGTATACTCAACCCTTTGCCTCCCATCATCGTCCTCTCTTAAGCCACCCCCTGATCCTGCACTTCCAGGCATGCCCTCGAGTCTTGACCTTTGTGCGTTGAGCCAACCGAGATACGTTCTCAAAGCCAAGGCACACGTGATGGCCAAACCGTAGCAAATCATGATTGCCTTGAATGCGGTCTCATACAGTGGATCCTCAGCTTTGCGGAAGAAATGAGGTCCTGCCATGTTCCCGGCGCAGTAACTGACGAATAGCAGCGCCGTTATGGTCATTTTCTTGGTAACCCCTCGGTAGTTTGACTGCACAAGGGCCATGTTAAGAGGCATCGCCGAAGAGCCGCTGGAGAGGAGGAAGTAGGCGAAAAGATGTAGACTATGGGGCACTTTGCTGCGGTTGTAAATGACGGCGCTTCCGACGACGCAAGGTAAAATGACACCAATGATCAAGAGGCAGTTCAAGGTTCTATAGCGGCCGGCCAGGTAGCCACTGCCCGCAATGATGCTGGCCGATAGCAACGAGTAGGGGATATTGATGAGAGTCGACTGCAGATTGGTAAATCCGAACGATTCGACGACAATGTTGGCAAAGCTTTGGGAGCCACCGTTTGGGATCTGGGTCAGTAGCTCGATCCCAACAATGAACCAGGTCTTGGGATCAACCAGGCACTCGTGAAATTGATCCCACTTCCAGTGTGTATTCTCGGTTGTTCCAGTGCCGGCAAAGGCTATCCGCCGAGCAGCAGCCTGTCTCTCTTCGGGGTTGAGAAACTTGGCTTTGGAGATATTGTCTGGGAGAAAAAAGAACATGGGGACCGCCCAGAGAAAGGTTGCAGTGCCTAAGATGATGTACATCCATCTCCAAGGTCGGATGGTCTCGTTCTCGATGTGCCCGACCGCAAAAGCGAGCAGACTAGCAGCCAGGCCGCCGACCGCATTCCCTGAGAACCAGATGCCCACACGAGTGGGCATCTCATCGCGCGTATACCATGTTGAGGTAAGAAACATGAACCCAGGTGTGATGGTCGCCTCTGCAACACCAAGCAAGAAGCGCACCGTCAAGAGTCCGCCGAAGCTATGGCATGCGGCGGTCAGAGTGACGATGGATCCCCAGAATAGAGTGTTGGTGCTTAGATATTTTCCAGCGGGAAGGCGAGCAATAAGGATAGTGGTCGGATATGTCCATAACAAATATCCCACATAAAAAACACTGCCAACCCAGCTATACTGCTGTCCCTTTAGGTTCTGCGGTGGAATTAGTGATGTGGTTCACAAGAACTTGGATCTGGCCCTACGTTGTCCTCGCGAAGCCCAAAAACAGCGGCACTGGAGAGAATAATCTTGTCCATGAAATTGAGCATATACGTAATAAACAAGAGAGGAATGATGGTTTGATCGATTTTCCTCAGAACCTTGCGTGCCGCTTCATTATCGAGGGCCTCCTCTGGGCGAGACAAGCCCTCAACGGTCGCGACAGGTTTCCTGTGGTTATTAAGCAAGGGCTGTGTTGGATCACTGCTGATCCCGTCTTGAGTGTCTAATGCAGGTATTTCCTCAAGTAAAGATGAACTATGCCTTCCACCTGAGGGATTCGCAGACTCCGTTCCGCCCGTCATCGCTGTGATAAATATTCCGCTCTCACGTCGAAGCACACGCGGAGGAATATTCTGGGAGATCAGGCGGGTAAAAGAGAACAATCATGTGGTTTCTCGCGAAACACGCCATCCAGGCGCCAGTTGTATAAGAAAATACAGTGGCAGAGATGAAGTGATAACGCAGCGCGAAAGCCGCTCTTGGGATTCAGAGAGACAAGCGGCTGGTTAGTCATAGTGTGAGGTTCGACACACACTGTGCACACTATAAGCCATTTCGAGTCCTGTCTAAACCTGGCACTCTTGTCTTCGACGTGGCACCTATGGGCAAGAGACTGAACGAGATATTTGAAACCAGTGATTACTAATTTGATAAACACAAAGAAGTAAAAATTCTTACTTCACGACACTAGAAAATAAATTATCCGACTGAACCTGGGGCATTGTCCCGCCATCTGCCTTCCTTCATTTTCCCTCATGACTATTAAACAAGTATGAAGTAAGACATCTGCTGACACTCGTGCACCGAATTACGCTCCTAGTGAGCCCTGCCCATTAACCGCTCGAGTGACGGCTGGAAAGTATGCGTCTCAGGCTGTGGCCTTCGACAGGTTCCGTCGACACTGCCACACCTTCTGTTGAAGTGGATGTGGGATTCTTCTTGCCGATGCCCAACTGAGCAGCCTCGTGCTCTTTGCTCAGGTGCTGGGCTCTAATGAAGAAACCGAGTAACAGGCCCACGCCTGAGAATGCTGTATACTAAGGTATAGTCAGCGCCGCCATATCCAGTGAGATGGCTACCTATAAATGAACTTACCATAATCCACATGCTATCGAGAGACTGAAAGAATGCTTCCCTGACAGTGCGTTGTTGTTGGGGCGGAAGCGTCTTTACCACATCGACACTTGTGGACGCAGTTGCTCCATCAAATAACCGGGCAAGCTCAGGACTGAGTCCATCCATGAGCATTTGTTTCTTAGCCTTCATCTCGTTCTGAAATAGAACGCCGCCAATGACAACGGAAATGGCTGTGGCGATGGTTCGGACAAAGCTCATCGCTGTGGTAGCAGCCGCCACGTCTTTGTGCGGCACAACTGTTTGGACTGCAAGCAAGGGCCCTTCAAAGTTCATACCCACACCCATACCACTCACAATTTGGAAAGGTATCAACTTCTTCCAGTTCAAGTCGAGGTCTAGGTCAATCATAAGACCGATTCCTAAAGTCATGATGACCAAGCCGCCGTGAACGGCCGCCAGGTACTTTCCGGTCAATTGGATGTATGCGCCAGTCACAGCGGCGGTGATAGAGATCGAAAGGATAAAGGGAAGAAGATAGAGGCCTGAGCGAAGAGGGTTGGCCAGTAGAACTGCCTGGAAATAGAGCGGTAGATAATATGCAACGCCCATAAAGACAAATGCATGAAAGAAAGTAACGGCATATGCCGCAGCTGAAGACCACGTCCTGAATAGATGGACTGGTATCACAGGATACTCGGCTAGCTTCCACTCATTTAGTATGAAGAGTGCGCCGGTAATGATACCGAAGAGGATCAAGCACACGACAGGTGCCGAGTTCCAAGGTTCGTAGACGCCACCCAGATAGAGGCCTAGGAGGAGCATCAATGTGCCTCCGATTATTAGTAGGCTGCCTGGCCAATCGATTGCTTTCAGACCGGCCCAGACAGGAGTGTCGGGAGATGGAAGCTTGAGAGTGAGAACAAGGAGAACAAAGACGGCGGCGGTAATCGGCACTGAGAAGCGATGAGAGACTTTGACATAAGTGGTGGGGAATCAACTCACAATTAATCCAAAAACACCATCTCCAACTAAATCAAGGTCAGTCTCTCGGTGGCTACTTAGAGAGGCTCACTCACCCAATTCGATCAGTGAAGGCTCCTCCTAGCACTGGACCTACTCCTGACGCCACAGCCCACACAATCGACGTTAAGCCATAGTATAGACCCCGGTCTCTCTGAGAAAACATGTCGCTAATGCAAATATTCACCATAGTCTGCATGCCCGCAGCACCGAGCCCCTGGATGGCCCGTCCTGCGATGAAGGCGGCCAAGTCGTCGACCAAGGCGCATATGAGACTGCCTCCAAAGAAGATGACATTTGCAATCAACAATATCGGTTTGCGCCCCCAAATGTCTGAGATTTTCCCCCATGACGGAGTTGAAGCAGTATGAGCCAGCACAAACGAAGTGCCAATCCAGGTGTATCCAGAGTCTGAGGCGAAATGTGCGGCGATAGTCGGGAGTGCAGTTGAGACAATTGTTACTTCGAGAGCAGCGAGAAAGACGCAGGCGCAGAGGGAGGCCATGACGGTTGCGATTTGGGCTAAAGATTGCTTCGATTTTGATTCTGGTGATGGGAGTTCATCGGAGCTCGGGTGGGGGATGTTTGCAGAGCTGTTGTGATTGGGCTCTATGCCTTGAGGTTGACGATCGACTTGACTATCGAGCTCAGATACTTTTGCATGCCCTGAGTTGTCACTAGTTCCCGTCGTTTCCGTTGATGGCATTTCGGATGACCGCTGTATCCCGACGCTGGTTTGCGACATGTTGGGTGGTGGCTTAATTGCTGTTCGCAGGCAATAAGAGATGCCCTCATGGTGATCTACTTCCGATGGGGGAACAAGAATTGAAGTTTATATAGCAATCGAGAAGGGCATGGCGAGCTGGTATCACTTGATACTAATCCTGTCATTCTAGCGACCAGACTATTCGTCCATTCGTCTACAAGACCCTTGAATCCTTGAAGATAGTGGACCCATGAATGCGATCGGATTCAGATCATGCTGGGTCTTTGAGGGTCCACACAATAAATGAACAGATTGGTATCGCATTGTACGGGGCCATCAGCTGCCCCTAACATCGTTTTCCATCATGTTTTCGTTCTCTCATACCCAGGTGTCTTTGTCCTGAAGATGGACGACAAAACCTCAGGCAGAGAAGTGGCTGACTAAACCTTACTCCCTGACCTGACGCGAGCCTTTGACCATGTCGATAATACCGCCAGAACCTTACTCAACACCATCGCCTTGGCCAAAATCCGTCGGATGAAAGCCCTTTCGCACTCGGATCTGGATTATAATGATTCTTTACAATGTTGATCACAAAAACTTTTGGACCAGACTCGGCTGCAGGGGTCAACAACCCCCAACAATTAATTGACACGTTCACGCTAGAATCAGTCAGCAGCGTCACCTGAATGCCTACTGTGACGCCTTGCTACAATGCCTCACACTCAGCCCTCAATCAATCCCCCGAGTCCGATCACGTCCACGCAAATCACTCATTCTCGCCTTTTCAACCTGCGTTCTGGGACCGATACCTTGA
Source organism: Fusarium setosum (assembly GCA_013623625.1). Taxonomy (NCBI): domain Eukaryota; kingdom Fungi; phylum Ascomycota; class Sordariomycetes; order Hypocreales; family Nectriaceae; genus Fusarium; species Fusarium setosum. Next base: position 12,168 of record JABFFE010001665.1, read on the forward strand.
AAGGAGCAGGCCTCAACTATGCGACTGCTGAATGTGCACACATGCAAACTGGAAAGCTTCAATGGCGCCGAGACGGATATCCCACCATACGCCATTCTTTCCCACACCTGGGAAGAGGTTGAAATCACTTTCCAGGATATCACAGGCCTATTACCCGACCACTTGAGACGCATGCCGGCTTTCTACAAGGTTCAGGAGTCTTGCGACCAAGCCCGCCGCGACGAATTTGACTATGTCTGGATCGACACTTGCTGCATCGACAAGACCAGCAGTGCTGAGTTGTCCGAAGCCATCAACTCCATGTTCAAGTGGTACCATCAGTCCGCTGTGTGCTACGTTTACCTGAGCGACTTCAACTCCGACTACTCATATCTTCCCATTCAAGTTCTCGGGCCTAGGGAGATCCAGCTTTCGCCAGACGATAATTACTTCTGCAGCAGTCGCTGGTTTACTCGAGGCTGGACTTTACAGGAGCTTATTGCCCCACGCAACGTCCACTTCTTTGATGCAAATTGGACCAGGTTCGGCACAAGAGACGGCGATCTTCTCCGCCGCGTTTGCGAGCAAACTGGGCTTTGGCCTCAGCTATTTGAACCGCGATGTTCTTGTCCAGGCAATCACCCCGTTCCCCACGTCCGCGAGGGCATTTGCATCAACTGTCGCGAGTTGGACACGCTTCCACAAACTCTGGACTCTTTTGCTGTTTCTATGAAGATGAGTTGGGCATCATCTCGTGTCACAACCCGGAAAGAAGATACTGCGTACTGTCTCCTTGGTTTGTTCAATATCAACATGCCTATGCTCTATGGAGAAGGGGACAAGGCCTTTGTGCGCCTGCAGGAAGCAATCGTGAGGCAATCTAAAGATCAGTCGATTCTTCTATGGCGAGGCAACTCGAAAGAAATCCCTCGGGAGCGAGCCCCGGGATGCTTGGCTCCTTCGCCGGATGACTTTCAGGACCGTGTACCCGTTCTTGGACTTCGGGTCTTCAGCAATATAGATCAACGATATGAAGCCGACTTTCTTGGTAACATGGCTCCTATGGAGATTACCGACACGGCCTTACGCACCAACCTTTGGATTTGTCCCTGTACCGTGAGCGCATACGATCCTGACCTCGAGGGATACCTTGAACGAAAGCTTTGGCTGGGTATACTCGATCTCGCTTACGACGACGATCATCTGGCCCGTCCTGCAATTCTACTCGAGCACATGGGTGCGGTCGATCTCTATCGGCGAGTCTATCATCAACTGATCGTCCCTGTCAACCCCCGACAAAGGTACCGCGCACTCCGGGTTCCGCTTGACAAGGATGGGGAAAGTGTCAACTTCTCGGAGACAGAAACTTTGAGTGATGAATCTACCATCGTTGTCAAACGATCTCTTGATGAAGCCTCTCAGAAGGATGTCGGTATCCTGCTGCAGCAAAGCCCCATCAACGCAGTGAGAACCAACCCCTCGTCAGAAGGAGGACCCCCAACAGGGCCGGTATATTTTGTACACACAGTGCGCAACATTCAAAGTACCCCAGACGTCACTGGCACCTACCCGCCCTTGAGCATGTATACCTTGCATGCACCTCGGATTCCATCCCCTTGGACGTTCAAGAGGTGTCGTCACACGGGCGTGGACCGTTACTTTGGCGGCATCCACTTTTTCAGGCTTACAATTGATGATTCTGTTCGTGAGAACCCGGAAACAAATCTCCAAGACGGTGTGAAGCGTGGTTTCGTTGCCATAATATGGGGCATGCACCGGGTCCTGGACATGGACGGAGGGGAGCCTCCTCCATGGAAGTTCTGGTGCCGAGTCTTTGACAGGTATGCTTTTATTGAATCGGCTCGAACCTCGGAGGAAGACTTGCGGCCGTCTCAACTTTATCTGGAGGATGAAGCTCTCAGCCCAGGCGAGATTCAACGACGCATGGAGAACCAACGGGGACGCCTCTGCCAAGCAGATTACGAAAAGCTCTGTATTCAAGAAAAGACAGGCTCGAAGCCGTTGTTCCCTGATTCATGCGACGATCACTGGTCAGAAGATTCTATCCCGGATATTTTGAATGACGCTAAGATCGATACGCGATTGTCGGCAAGCGTGTCCAAAACCGAAGGACTGGGTCGGACGCTCTTTGAGTTACAAATCACCATCGATCAGGTGGCTAAGCACTAGAGGCGAATCAATGAATTTATTGATGTCTAGGAGTATAGTTTATCAAGGTTACTACTGGTGGCTTTGTGAAAGGTCTACCCGTCATTGGCACAATTCCTGCTCGCTTCCCGTCAAGTCCTGACCCAACCATGCCGCATAAAGTCACTGCATGCCTCTAAGGTGCCAGGACAACAACGCGGCCGGAAGCCGTTTCCTTAACAGTGGCTTCAGCGCACTTGTCCCACTCCTCGAGCGAGAAGGAGGACACGACTTCGAAACCATTATCCTTGCCCAGCTTGAGTTGTCCGCTCTCGGCCAGCCGGATCAGCTTTCGAATGTCTTCACGCTCATACATGAAACCCCCCTTAAGAGTGAGGTTGCGGTATAGCAACACCGGCCAGGGAAAGGGGATGTTGGTATCGTTGCGGCCCCCCATCAAGACGATACGTCCATATGACTTGACTGTCATCATGCACGCAGTCACGATGCTGCTGCCGGTGGCTGCGGGGGGAGACATATCCAGGAATGCGTCGACAGGTAGATTTCCGGACGCCTTGAGGATGGCAGCAGTGTCGGCCTCGACGTCGCCAGTTACCTGGACGATGCGCACGGAGGGAAACTTGGCCTTTAGCTTCTCAAGTCCGGGGAGGGAGCGCGAAGCAGCGATGACCCTAGCACCCATAGCGAGCGCAATGGAAACGGTAGAACCAGAAAATATGCCGGTGGCGGGGTTGACGACCAGAGTCTCGCCAGGTTGGAGGTTGATGCTTCGAAGGCCTCCGTAAGGCACGCCATGGGGGATAAGATGGACAAGGTCCTGGGTGGAGTAGCCCAAGCCACCCTTACTCACAGGGCCGCAGAGGGCCTCCTCATCAAGAGCATACGTGTTCTCCAGAGGTGTCCTCAGGTATTCAGCAAAGGCTCCATCACGCCAAACATCCTTGTGTAGCTTTTTGGACTCGGGGGTCTGTCCATCATGCATACTCCAAAGGATATTGACGTTGGGGTCATCTCGAGCTCGGACAAAGGCATCGATGATGACGAGCTGGCCGGCCTTGAGGGAGACGGCGTCAGGGCCCACGGCAACAATGCGAGCGACACAGTTGGCGCCCGGGACGAGGGGTCGTGGCTGGGTGAAGTGATGGGAGCCGGGCTCACCACGGATCAAGTGGACGAAGTTGGGGTTCGAGAGGGATGCGAGAACACGAACGGTGACAGACCCGTGGGTGGGAGCGGGAAAGGGGTAGTCCTTGGATAGAGTGATGGAGTTGTCCTCGTGGAGGACGAGGGCTTTCATGGTGGATGGGAGAGACATGGTGAGATGATTTGGGAATACGGTCAAGAAGTATTGATTGGGAGTATAGGTAATTGAATCACGAGTTGTTGGATGAACTTGGTTCTTAGTGTCTATTAAGATTCACCAACTGGTTCATCATCTTGGACTTTTATACTCGATATCAACACGTCGAGACACTCATTCACAAGACAATATGTCCGTCTCCCGAGCCCAGAGACGGACATAAGTCAACCAAGTCCATGGTGATGCGTAAAACTCGGGACGACAATCCTCCGTCTCCTTGATATCCTCACGATGCAGCAGAACCTCTGGCGAACAGTATAGCATAGAGATACGAAAGATGGTTAGCGGGTTGAAGCAATACGAAACGAGGTTAGAGTATCGACGCTCAGACAAATTAAGTATATGGACGATTATCGCCTATCTCCAACATCCCCACGATGTAGTAGAATCTCCAGCGAACAATATGGCATAGAGATACGAAAATTGGTTAGCGGATTGAAGCATTGAATACGAGCCGAGGTTAGAATATGGATGCTCTAACGAAAAGGGCTTAGCGCACGGACGGCCATGGAGTTTTGGTGGAATGGTTATGTAAGGGGATTTGATGGACGGGGTCTTGGGAGTTAACTCCGCCCGACAGCGCTGTAGACGGAAGTATTGGCAAGGCAGTGAGTGACGAGGACTGGAGTTGAAAAGGCAGACAGTGAGAGTGGCTTGGACTCGAGCCACTTGTGGTATCATAATAAGCGTCATCCAGAGTCCAATGTCTCAGTCCTCGAAAGCTCACTCGAGCAGGGCATGAGCATTGACCTAGGCACAGTCATTGACGGCGCAGCAGCAGCCATCATCCTTCTTGCTACCTATTAATTCGGCACAGTAAGAGCACCGCAATTCCAGTGCATAGATGGGCTTACCAGTGCAGCCAGCATTGGTCAATTCCGCCGTCTTCACGGTCTCGATGTCAACAATAGAATGCACTCCTCCACCACAGCATTAACCAATACGGTCTCGCTGCAAAGTCACGGCTGCTCCCTTCTTCCCCTCTTTCTCCCCTGGCGAGTCCAACCTCTTGATGCACCTCGATGACCTCTCACGGCGCTGATTCGTCCCTGGGCGTCCGCGCCGGTGCCCAGAAGCCGCTGTCGCGTTAGCGAATCATGGCGCTGAGAGGCAGTGTTACAGGGGTTGCGCCCAGCGCCACATGCACAATGGGTAGGACTTTAGTGAGCCTCGCTGGGAGCCCAGAGGCATGACAGAAATGATTCCTCGTAAACAACGACATAAAGTGCCCGGGTATTTGTTTTCTGTTTAATCCTTCCCCCTGGAAGGTACAGGATGGTTCAGACAGGGAAGGTCATGGACCAGGGCTGTGGCTGTCCCGTTCGAGAAAAGAGTGTGTTGCTAAGAATATCCCATTGGCGATGGCAGCTGGAGATGGATGGCTCCTTCTCCCATTGTGTCTTAGAGAGGGGGGTCATGTGCGACTGACTGTTGACGATTTTCGCATTTCCTCTTCAGCCTGTTTTTTTCCCTTTGTTATTGTTTTGTTTTTGTACCTGTCTTGTTTCAACCTCGGTCAACATCTGCGAAACTCTGAACTCCTGTGACGTCGGATCCTGTTAGTCGCTGGCAAACACCTGAAATGACACTACCTTTACCTCGGGCATCTCGTCCAAGTGCCTCCTCGCCGTTGCGATCGACATCACTCTCTGAAGACCTCTCACCATGGGCTGGTTCACCAAGACCAAAAAGGTGAAAAAGTCCAACAAGAGCACCAAGAGCTCCAAGTCTTCCAAGCCACCGAAACATTCTATACTTGATCCCCCAAACGTGTACGGCCCTCCACGTCCGGCACCTCCGACTCAGCAGCCTCGTCCCCCGAACCAGCCGATTCATCCTCCGGGTCGCCCCGTCGCAACAGCTCCGAGACCCGCGCCATCACAGGCCCAATTGCTCCCTCCACCAAATCTACCGTATGGTCATCACTATGCCACCCAATCTCAACCGCACTTCCAGCCGGCGGGCTATCTTCCCCCGCCTCCCGGCTACCATCCGGCTCCAGGCTATCATCCAGTCATCGTGAATCAACATTATTACCTTGGTGTTCAGCAACCTGGCCACCATCAATCTCAACTCAATCTCCAGCAGCATCGCTCCCCGCTGGGGAGATTCACTGGTTCCATGGTGAACCTCGCCAAGGATGCCGTCCCAACTGCCAGTATCACCCAGCTCTACGATGATGGTCTTTCTGCCTGGCACGGCTGTACCCAGATCGCCAATTCGACCGGGGCCCTGTATGACCAAGTGTACAGCCGCTTCAACGATATTATGACTCTTATCGACGACGAGAAACTCAGCGGGAACGAAAAGGACATCTTCAATTACCGTCCCAACCCTTATCCTACGCCCGAGTCCTCCCCCGACAATAGCCCAACGTTGCCTCAGGACAAAGGCTTTGACAGACCTTCCAAGGCGAACAAGCGCACTAAGCACAAGGACAAGCCTCAGTCCTGCAACATCACTGCGGCTGTCGTTTCTGGAAGCTACTTTTCCAAGGTCGAGCTTTATGCCAACTCGAAGCTTCCAATGGATCTTCCTCCGCTCGAAATGTGTGTCCTGTTGCTTTGTTGAGCGAGCCCTGCGCTAATACATTGTGTAGATACTTTCCCACATGGCCACTGTTATGCCTCGCCGCTGAATACTCCCAACGCGTATACGACAAGCCACGGGGCACAGAGCTCGACGCCCATGTCTCGTCTGATTGGCTATCAGGCGGAAAAGCCATGTGCATCAAGTCGGCGTCCATGGACAACATGGACACCATTGTCTTTGCCATCCGAGGCACTGCAAACTTTATGGACTGGGCCGTCAACCTGAAGACCGCACCCGTCAGCCCTGTGAAATTTCTCGACGACCCGGGGAATTTTTGCCATGCCGGGTTCCTGTCGGTCGCTAAGAAGATGGTCAAGCCCGTGGCAGCACGGCTGAGGCAGCTTTTGCGGGAGGATCCAAGCCGATCGAGGTGCAGCCTCGTGATTACAGGGCATTCTGCTGGTGGTGCCGTCGCGGCTCTCCTTTACTCACATATGCTTGCCGATACCAAAGAGGCACAAAGCGAACTAAACATCCTCACAAGCTGCTTCAAGAGAATTCACTGTGTCACGTTTGGCGCACCTCCCGTGAGCCTCCTTCCCCTGGAGAAGCCCAATCGCCCAGATCTACGAAACAGCCTGTTCCACAGTTTCGTCAACGAAGGCGATCCAGTTGTGCGCGCAGACAAAGCTTATGTCAAAAGCCTTGTTGAGCTCCTCTCGACTGCCCCACCAACAACGCCCTCGCGTGGCAAGGAATCCAAATCACGCAAACGCTCCGACAAGCAGTCGCGTTCCCCCTCTCGTGTTCGCAAACCGGAGTGGAAAGTCCCGCCTTGCACGCTCAGCAATGCTGGCCGGATCGTCGTTCTGCGCTCGGGGGACACCCGGGCCAAACCCAAGGACCACAAGACAGTGCGGGAGCGGCTAGACGAGGGCGTCGTGGCCGTGACGTGCACAGAGGAGCAGCTGAGGGGTGTGATTTGGGGAGATCCCATGTGTCATATGATGAACCTGTATGCGGGTAGGATTGAGGTTCTTGCTGTTGGGTCTGTCACCGGGAGGCGAAGATGAGGTGCAACGTGTCTAGAGATTCCTGGGAAATGCTGGATTGCGGAGGACACTGGACGCTTACGAAGTCATGACTGATTTGAGCCTGGATTTCTTTGGCGTTGATGTTTATGATACCAGACATACAAAAAGACGAGATACCATAAAGAATGATACAAGGGCGTTGATTAGGGCCCAACTTAAGCATTGTGAAACGATTTACGAGAAAGGACAGAAAGCCGTCGTTCCGGATTCAAATAGTAACGAATTCGCATTTCTCCTATCTATAAAGCAAAGGTAGCTTAGCTTATCCCCGTCACCCTGGGCTCTTTTCTTTCTGGGGAAGTCTATTCCCGTCCCTGGAACTCCTCTGGTCTCCAACTCTTTCGTATTCCCTTGACATTCCTATCTCTCGACGTACGTGACTCGATTCCCTAATTCCTTGCTAACCTGGCCCATGCAGAAGCATGGACAAATGAACTCCTGGACGCCAACCCTCTGAGGGTTCATGAGATACCCAAATTGATCCAAAAGCAGACAAGCCTCCTGTAGTAAATAGAGTGTGTGAGTTGTGTTGGGTTAGGGGGTGAAATACAGTGATCAGCGTAAAACAAAGAAGCGCAAGGATCTGGAAGCGCGGATTATCGCATGAGGACAAAAGAAACAGTGCTTAGGTCGACAGACAGTTGTTATCCAAAACCAGACTGGGCATTGGTGCTGAGAGATGCAACACCAGTTGTCAAATGAGAAGAGGGTCACCGTATTCCCCCAAAATCCATCTCATTCGGCATTGGCCCCATCCCCGTCATGGGGGCTTGACCCTGTATCTGGAAACTGCCTTGTCGTTGTGGCGGTTGTCGCATGTTGTACATGCTGTTCAGGTTGTTCATAGTCATGCTTTGACTATGCATGCCCTGCGCGGCCATGCTGCTCATTTGAGACTGCTGATTTGGTATGCAGTTCATCGAGTTGGGTGGTCCTCCGTTTCCTAAAGGACTCATCATTTCAGACATGGGCGTCGAGGTAAAGCCGTTGATGTTGTGAGAATACTCCATGCCCGGAGACATAACACTCGGGGAGCTAACAAAAGAGGTGTTGATGTCATTGCCGGGCTGTGTGCCTGGAGGTGTGCCGTTGGAGGTGTTCGAGTTTGGCATTGAGTCGGGGGAATTCCCACCCATGCCGACCTGGTACTTCTGTTCGTAGTCGTAGTCGGCCTCCATGGGCACTTGTATGGGAAGCTGAGCCATGGCAGCATTGCCGAAACCATAGTCGAAAAGGTCAATGTTGCCAATATTGGCATTCTCAGGAGCGTTCTGAAGCATAGGAGTAGCGACGCGAGGAAGAATCTCGTTCACCTTGCTCAGGAGGGCAGGTAAGAAACGATAATCTCCGCTCCGGGTAATGGCAATGAGGTTCAGGAGCTGGTTGAGATGTTCATGGGGTCCAATAGTGAAACGATTGGGAGAGCGCGGTTGGTTAGCGAGGATTCTGGTGATGGCGAGGCAGGTTTCGAATAGCTTCTCGATCTATGTGATTGTTAGCAATGGACACGGGCGAGCATAATTAAATACATACCAGTCCGGAGCCAATGAATTCCATTCCCTGGTTAGGGAACTGAGAGGCCATGTTCACGAGTAGTTCTCGAGACATATTCATGGGATACTGGAAGGACATGGAGTCGTCGCCGTTGCCGCCAAGGGTGCCGCTCTTCAGCTGCCAGATAATGTTCTCAAGCCAGTGTTGATTGGTGCCCAGGTCAGTGAAGTTGGGCTCCTGGCACAAATATGACTGGACAATCTCGTTAAGCTGCTTCTGTAGACCAGTAATGTGCTGGGCTGACAGATGGCTGCCAGCCTTCTTCCAGGTCGTTACCAAGGCGTCGTCGAAAGGTTTGTAGAGGTTGACCAGCATGATGAAACCCTCAAGCTTGTGACCGTCGGGATCCGTAGGATCATCTCCCATGGCAGGAGGGTGGATGGTGGCGTGGAGACTTAGAGGTCGATTGCGTTGGATGGCGTAAGCCCTCTCAATGACGAGGAATAGCCAGAAGAGACGACGCATTCGAGCAGCTTCAGGGACTTCCAGATGCATGTAGTGATCCTCCTTGTTAACACCAGCCATGTAGATCATAGTAGTAGCCTCGCGCAGGTAATACCAGGCCTTGTCATGAACCTCCAGGCCATAGTAGCAGCCAAAGATGAAAAAGTTGGTGGCCAGAACGTTGTGGTTGATCACATCATGATAATCCATGCCCTTGCGAACACGAAGACACTCCTCAAGAAGAAGCTGGCTCGAGATGAGAGTGGCGCCTGGGTTCATATCGAGCTGGTAGGGGTCGTTGGCGGGCATCGTCATCCCAGGCTGGAGCATGATGAATGCACAGAGCGAGGTCATGAGGCAGTAGGCATCCCGGTTCTGCTCGGCGCACATCATCTGCTGCTCCATCTGACGTCTGTCGAGTATTGGCAGTTGCGGATAAAGGTTGTCGAAGTAGAAGTTGACACAGTCCTTGATCAAATCGTGCGACAGCAGGCCAGGAGTCGGGAGAAGGACTGGGTTTGGGACTGGGACGGGTCCGCCAGTCGTCAGTCGGCTCTGGATCTTGGCAGACAGACTGGTTTGGCGTTGATTCTCTCGAAGTTCGCTGATGACCTTGGCTCGCGAGCCTTTAGGTCCCTTCTTCTGGGGAATCGCATTGTAGGTGCACGACAGCTGGGCGGTGGAGCAATTTCGACACGGATTGACGCCGTCGCACTTGACCTTGCGACGATGGCAGGCGTCGCAGGCTCTCTTGACAGCCTGTGTCATGGTGAACAACGTTGGCAACGGTCTAATCGTCGGCGAGGGCGGTGGTCAGGCGGTTTGACTTCGGTGAAGAAAGAATCGCGCGGAAACGACGCCCAAGATTCCCACGAAACCGGGGGAAACTAGGGCTTCAATAGTTCTCGGTGATACTGATGGAACGCGGGGAGACGAATTCGGCGTCAACCTAAAGTCTGGGGATGCGGGGGGGAAACGATAAGTGTCGAGTCGCGCGTAGGCAAGTATATTCTGGGCGACTCGCAGTCGGTCGAGCGGGGAGGACGCGAGATTGGGAGGGCTGGCTGATTGCAGGAGTGGCAGGCGTTATTCGGCCCTTTCGCCTTGGACCATAATGCGGGGGATCCTTGGGGGGTGACCAGGAGTCGAGAAGCAGGTGAGGATGTCAAAAGCGGTAGGCTGCTGGGGGGTCAGCGTCGAGCAAGAGTCTGAGGCAAAGGATAGCCGCGCAAGTTGGGTCGAAATATTTCTATGGACAGAAGAAAAAAGTATGTGGATGTGCAAGATCAGGATTTGGGATGGGAAGGCGAAGAAGATGAGGTGAGCGCGGGAGTTTGAAAGAGAAGGAGATTTCTCGAGGGCCAAGGGCCAGGAGCCAAGGAAAGACTGGGGGTGGGAACGAGAAGGAACCCAGTGAGACGGGAGAGAGTGACGACGGGATGGGACGAGGGAGGGACGGCTGAGGATGTACTTCCCCTCGGAATTCCGCAGGGAGGCGACCTGGAGTACATCTTTTGCTCGTACCACCCGCCCAGGAAACGAGACTGCAGACCAAGGAAGGCACCAACCAAGGCTAAGAAGGAACGGGCGACGCCCCAAAGGGGGAAAAGGCGCTGGAGAAATTAGCAGCGAACAGACGGCGCCAAAGCGGAAAGGAAGGGGGACAGGGGTGCCAGGGTCCCCGGAGGGAGACGAGAGAAAGAGGCGCACCGGGGGCGGGTCCATGTTTCTGGCTGGTCTTTCCTTGTGGTAATGGTGTGGTCGGGACCGCACTGTATACCTTCTGCATATGGATCTCCGTACAGTGCCTTGAAGGCGAGAAGGCGAGAGCCATCCTGACCATAGCAAAAAAACCCACGGTATTCGGAGAGAGGGACTTGTGCCATAAGCTGTTCTGATCCGGTTTACTCGCTCACGTCCTGGGACTCGCGAGCTGAAGCGAGAAGTGAACTTTCAGGTAGGTGGCACAAGGATTGGATGGATGAGGAAAACACTGCGCAACGCCACAAATCACGGTGCCACGCCAAGTCTCACAAGCCTCGCCAATACTGGCCTCTCTGTCGCTGACGCGGGCTGCTGTAACGTCGCACGTACAGTGCCCTGATCATTGTCCGGTCCCTGCTCTACAGTGTTAAATTTGATGGCTTCGCACAGATCCCAGGGCAGCTCAGTGGGTGGGATGGGTTCAGACATTTTCAAACACCATCAGCAGAAGCCACTGACACGAAGTTTGTTGGCCAGGGGAGCTAACAGCAAGCTCTTCAATTGACTTTGAAAGACTTTCTTCCGCACCAAAAACTACTCTAATCTGAAGTCCTCCCAAGTCTCTCGATCCGACGCTAGTTATGAATGTCATCGCCGGCGTTGCCCGGACCCAGCTCATCTCCAGTTTCTGCCTCAGCGAGACCGCTTGCTGTCCCGCCTCAACGCCAGTCTTCGCATGACTTTGACTTTTCCCAAGCGGCTTGGCTTGGTCATCAGTGGCCTCCCACTCCCTCTCGCGTGTCTGAAATTCAATTGCTTTTGATGTCATTCACCTGCTGGATAGTTGTCGCAGTTGACTCGTAAAATAATACAATCCCACTATGCTTAGGGCTTCCTACCTGTAGGTTGTTTAGCGACCCAAGCCGCCAGCCAGCCTCGGCTCGGCAACAGGCACACCAACCGATGGCTTTTCTCGGGCACAGCCCTGTGGCACCAGTCTCTGGTCCTTCATAATTCTCGATTTATCTCAAGGTTTACTGGCGCCTCGAGTCTCGATCGCTTTCTGCTGATGTTGGGACATTTTCTCCAGTTTCTTCCCGGAGCGACATTTGTTTGAGTCCCCTTGCTTACAAGAGGCGCTGCGCCGCTGATTCAACATTGGGCTCATCACGCTCGTCTTGCCTGGACGTTCACGCGGCTCGCAGCACCGCACAACAAACAAAGGCCACTCGCGGGGTTGTACAATGTCTCACAATCTCCACTATTGGACAAATCAGCTTATGGCTTTTGAGCTTCCAGCTCTCGCCTGCCTGCTGTGTCTCTGGTGCTCTTCTCGTGCGCATCCGAGATGTCTGATTGCTTGATGGACAGCTTGCCGTTTTGATGATGGAATGTCTTGCCGTCCCTTTAGCCTCCCAATGTCTCAGTGAACTGCCGTCCGTGAGCAGTATGCCCTCTCCCCAGGTTTCCCCAGCTAAGCAAAGATCGTCCGAAACATTGAGCTGTCAAGCTGTCAAATAGTTTTGAGTTCCTCTCCCACGCATCTTTTGTCCTGGGCCGTCGTGAGACAGGACGTCTCAGCCCAGCCTGTCCGTCTACCTTTTACTCTGTTACCGAGATGAAGCGACCCTCTAGTCTGTCTCTCGTGCGCTATGCATGGGCGGACCGGCATGCCATACGCGTCGAGGCGAGACTCAAACCGCAAACTTGGGTTGACGATACCGGTTCCTGGGACCGATCGTCGTTTCTCATCCAGGTAGATGGGAACTTGTGGTGCCATCATGAAGTGATGTTTCTGAATTATTTCTTGCTTGGATATTCTCGTTGTTCCCATACCTGGTCCTAAAGTGATAGCCTTGAATATGGAATGGCCAGAGGCAAGCAAGCCTCCACCATGATATGCCGTGTCCACCGCTTCCAGGGTCCCGCGTCAGTCATCAACTTGTCATCACCCTTCAGGAGATCATTCAATATCCCAAACGTCCAACGTGACTTCTGGCAAATGCACCAACCCACGCACGAAGGGTCCGCTTTGGTCTCAGCCGTGAACTCCAGTGCTTGTATTAATCCAACAAAAGAAATGACTATCTTAAACAATAAACCCATGACATGATGCCTGCCGCTTTATGAACGTAACGCTCCCAATTCCCAAGGACGATTTGCTCCGGTGGTATTGACTCCCTTAAGAGAGGAAACCAAAAAATCGTTCTAACTGACTTCTCTCCACTGTCGTTCAATGTCTCCCTCCCGCTTTGACACTCATGCCAGTCCTTGACAAAGCATCTCGTCGTGGGTCCTACGCTCTCCCCTTCCCTTAGCTCACGCTAGCTTCCCCATCGCCGCCTACTTGTAATCGTTCCTGTAATTCGACTGCTCTGAGTAGGAATGCGAGCGAGAATGGCGCCGTGAGTGGGAATGATGCCTCGAGTGCGAGTGACGCTGAGACCGCTCTCCCTCGTACGGCTGGCTCTCCATCACATACTCTTCCATGCTGGCAATGCGCTTCGCATCCATGGCCTTGTTAATGACGCGGCTGGGATGGAACCAGTTGAGCAGCCACGTCGCGATGGCCATGAGCAGAGCGTCAAAGATGTAGATCCAGAACTCCTTGGACTGAAGCTGGCTGTCTTTGCCCATGACGTACTCAGCAATACGGAAGACGGATCGCACGAGGATGAGGAAACTGGTCGCGTAAAGAACGTAGAGGAGCTTCTTCCAGGGCGTGGTAATCTCGAAGGACTTTTGGGTAGGTTGTCGGCGAATACGCGTGTGGAAGATGAGGGTGACAACCATGAAGAAGCCGAAGAAGAGGATCTGAATGCCCAGGCCTCCAACGATGATGTTCTCGCCCCTCTTGACGTCGTCTTTGTTCTGGGCTTTTGCCAGCATAGCACCGCCTGCAAGACAAACGTTAGCAATTGCTAGGACTTGTTCTCTAGCATCTAGACGTACCTCCGCTCTGAGCAAGGAATGACAAAACATCGCCCGTGACAAACACCTTGGTCAGCCATCGGGTGCTGATAACAGAAAGATCGCCGGCCTCAAGGAGGTTGATGAGACGACCGAGGATCATGTAGATGGATGCCGCGTATAATGCCGGTCCGAGCAGGAGCAGGAGGGATTGGATGATATAGGGGTTCTTGGTAAAGTCGGGAGCCTCGTTGGCTGACAGAGCACGGCCGACGTAGCCAACCGCCTCGACTGCGGGATCAGGATCAGTTGGTGTTGTCCGCCGTCAGGTTCATCTCGACTTACATAGACATCCGATCAAGAACGGGATAAAGTACCATGTCCGGTTGCGAGCAAGCTGCCACGAGTGGAGGAGCGCCGAGAGGCCAAAGACAACGATGAAGATGACCGCCGCGGGCATGGACGGGTTGTAGTTGTAAAACACAAAGGCCCCAGGGGCCTCTGAGCCCTTATCTCCAGCCATGATGTGTGGTTAATGGAGTACAGCAAGAAACTGAGGCTCTCGAGCTGTCCTTCTATCGTTGGCTCGTATCGCGAGTTCCGAGTATTCGTATTGCTCAACCCGAGGAAGATGTCGTCGATGGTGGACTCCTGTGATCTAAAAGTTTACAGTATGCCTGGCCTTGGCTAGAATATATAACCATCTTTACGTGGAGCCGCATTTTTGCTGACGACGCCCTTTTGTTTTGACACGAACGTATTCATCTTGTTGATGCTCTATACGCGGATGGGTGGTTTATACGTGAATCCACCAAATTTTAGATCGGAAATCTGGAAATACAGTGGAGCCTCGGGCACAGCGCCGACTCCACCACACGTCGATATACGCGTATACTTCAAACGCTACCAGCTGCAGCTCGAGCTTTTGCCCACGAACCAAACGCGCCATAAAGCTCGAAATAGACAGCTCCCTGAATCATGGCCGCGGGGGGTCAGCCCTACGTCCTCTCTGGATACGCGCACCCGGGCAGACATCGGCAGATGCCCGCCAAAGAAGCAGCGGAGATGACGAAGCTTGAGCGTTGCCCCTGGCAGAGGAGCCGCTTTTTGCATGTGCCAGATTGGACCCTTTTTTCTCATGAGCTATGATGTTCATGCGATAGTGGAGGTTTGGCCGAGGACCTGAATCGTAAAAGAAGGCGCCGACTTAAATACCATGGTGGACTATTGTTGGGCTACAGAGATTGCTTTAATACAAGCCTACCGCGGCCCCCATGGTCGTCTTTTCAAGGATCCCTATTCCTAATCCTCCTTCTCACTCTCCAACTGCGGTTGAATACCCATGGCGCATCTAAAAGGAACCCATGACGGCACAGGGCGACCGGCGTCTTCCTATAGCGACCTCCCACAGGTTGTTATTCCTGAGGACCAACTACCTTCTTACGAGGCTGCCATTGGGAATGATCTACAAAGAACAACAGCAGTAACGGGTATGTCCATTGCCTTGGCCCAATCACTTTCAGCTTGGGATGCTAACTTGAAGTAGACGACGGCCGAATCGACGTCGATGTCAACTCGCGCTTCTGTCGCGCCCTCTCACGATTCATCCCCGACTTCAAGGCTCCTCTTGACTCTCCAGAGTCTCCCAGATACTCCGAGCTTCCCAAAGAGCCGGGAGAGCCGTCCATATTCCGCCAGTTCCCCATCAAGCTCAACATTGTCATCCAAGTCGTCGGCAGCCGCGGCGATGTCCAGCCCTTCGTCGCCCTCGGCTGCGAGCTCCAGAAGCACGGCCATCGCGTGCGTCTAGCGACTCACGACGTCTTTGACAAGTTTGTCCGCGACGCTGGGCTCGAGTTTTACCCCATCGGCGGCAACCCCTCGGAGCTCATGGCCTACATGGTCAAGAACCCCGGCTTGATACCCAGCTTGAAGAGTCTCCGCGGCGGAGACATCCAGAAGAAACGGGTTATGGTCGCCGAGATGCTGGAAGGGTGCTGGCGGTCCTGCCTTCAGCCTGATCCTGTCAGCGGACGGCCATTCGTTGCGGATGCTATCATCGCGAATCCCCCCAGCTTTGCCCATGTGCATTGCGCCCAGGCGATGGGCATCCCGGTGCACCTGATGTTTACGATGCCGTGGACGAGCACGAGGGACTTTTCGCATCCTCTAGCGAACTTGAAGTTTGGCAACAAGGCGGGCATGGACCAAAAGACGGCCAACTATGTTTCTTACAGCGTGGTGGAGTGGCTGACCTGGCAGGGGTACGTCTTTAGAGTTGGAACTACTTCCATGCTGGGGTGCTGACGATTTAGCTTGGGCGATGTTATCAACGACTGGCGCAAGACGATTGATCTCGAGCCTGTGCCATTGTCCGAGGGTCCTCTACTAGCTGAGACGCTCAAGATACCTTTCACATATTGCTGGTCTCCTGCGTTGGTCGGCAAACCCGCAGACTGGCCGTCCTATATCGGTCGGTTAACTTGGTTCCTTGTAACTCGCCAAACTAACAAGCTTTAGATGTGTGTGGCTTCTTTTTCCGAGAACCTCCCGAGTATACACCTCCCCCGGACCTGGCAGACTTCCTGGCCCAAGGCCCGCCGCCAATCTACATCGGCTTCGGCAGCATCGTCATCGACGACCCCGAGCGTATGACCAAGATTCTCGTCGAGGCCGTTCATCGGACTGGCGTGCGAGCCATCATTTCTCGGGGATGGAGTAATCTCGGCGGCACAGAGGAGAAGGACATCTTCTTCCTAGGAGATTGCCCGCACGAATGGCTCTTTGCTCAAGTCTCTGCCGTCTTTCACCACGGCGGCGCTGGGACGACAGCTTGTGGTCTCCTCAACGGCCGACCGACCACCATTGTGCCCTTCTTTGGAGAGTCCGTATCACCAGTCCTCCCCGACAACACTCCTCGCTAACGCTCAGCAGTCAACCGTTCTGGGGCGACATGGTCGCAGCGTCAGGGGCGGGACCCAGCCCGATCCCTCAGAAGCAGCTCACCGTGGACAATCTCGCCCAGGCCATCCAGTTCTGTCTCACGCCCGAGGCTGCCACAGCCGCTGCGGAGCTGTCCTCGCGCATGAAGAGGGAGAACGGCGTTGTCACGGCGGTGCGATCGTTCCACGCCAACCTGCCCTTGGAGAACCTGCGGTGCGACATCTTGGGCAACCAGCCTGCCGTGTGGCTCTGCAAGCGAGCGGGAAAGCAGATCAGGTTGTCCAAGGCAGCTGCCGGTGTGCTGTTTGAGCATCTCAAGATAGACCAGAAGAAGCTGTCTCTGTAAGTCACCTCACAGTCGAAGCCTCGCTCCTTTACTGACAGCGATAGAAACGAGACAAAGACTATCCGGATCGTCAACCGCCGATGGGATCCCTTCACCGGAATGGTGTCATCAATGCTCGGGACTTCGACAGATATGGCCAGAGCCACAGCTGGCATCGTCATGAAACCCATTCAAACATATCAACAACGCCAAAGAGCTATCACCCCCACCAATGTCAACTCAAACTCAGCGAGTCCGCTTGCCTCACCCGCTTCTTCGTTACACCCAGGCACCATTGACAGGCCACACACGTCACACGGCGGCCGCGAGGCCATGAACACAGCAGGCGCAATCGCATCTGCGTCGGCCTCCAGTGTCGGCGGGTTCTTCAAGTCCTACGGCCGAGGCTTCTACGTCGACCTACCGCTCGCCATGGCCGAAGGGTTCCGGGCGGTGCCGAGGCTCTACGGCGAGAAGGTCCCGGAGTACGAACCGATCCACAACTGGCAGTCAGGGGCGCGGGTCGGGGGCACAAACTTTGTCAGAGGGGTTTCAGAAGGTTTTGCCGACCTGTTTGTGCAGCCTTACAAAGGTGGTAGAGACGGCGGTGCGGTCGGTGCTGTCAAAGGTGTCGGGAAGGGCGTTGTCGGGATGGCGACGAAGACAGCCTCAGGTGTGTATTTCGTGAGACTCGATTTGGTGGTCCCAGCTAACCGTCTTTCGCAGCTGCACTAGGGATCGTGGCATATCCAGGTCATGGAATCTACCAGAGCATACGAACACTTGTGCGGTCCGGCGTGCGGAATGAGATCAAGCTCGCCCGACGACACGAGGGGGAGTACCTCGTCGCAAACCAGCAACTCGACATACCGTTGATTCTGAATGAGTTTGGGAGGCTCTGTCAGAAGGACTCGAGGCAGCAAATACCGGATCCTGAGGAGCGGTAGGAGTTGGGAGGATGATACCAGGAGACAATCACGACCACGACATGGACCTTTTCTTGTTTCAGAGATACCTATAGCGAATAGACAGGAACAGTAGCTCTTCAACTCTATGTTACCATCGCGTTCTCAAACCGTCCTCCGGCAGTACAGAGTTGAGTGCCGGCCTCCTCCGCGTCTCTGTCTCTGACCCAACCCAGTGCGACTCTCGGCATCAGCCACCACAGTGCGCCGTTCGACCAGTCAAACGTCCCCGTTTGCAACGTCCCGCGACGCACTGTATACCGCTCGGACCGGGGGGCTGTCCTCCGTTAGTGGGCAAAGCCAATCAATTACCTGCAGGTTCAAGTGGCCTCATCGTGCAGTAGCTGCCGGGCTGGCCGTGTTCTTAGCGCAGCTTCTCGAAGAACTGCTCATCCCGTCCGGTCGTGTGCTTTTTCAGTGGGCGATTTTGTGGGAGGGAGGCGAAAGAGGGTCGGTGTTCGTGTTTGGCATGGAATGGGAATGGCGGTGGTTCCGACGCTAGCAATGCTGCCATGATGATACCCCGACTTTTGAAGATATTCCACAACATGGTTTTTTTTTTTTTTTTAACTCGTCTGCCATTGAGTCTTTATTAATGCTTGAATGAGCGTAATCTGCCATCCCCCCTCCCTCCCCCAGTGTCCTTCCTGCTTTGTTCAACGCGGAGAAACAAGTTCAAGCTAATTCGACAGGGTCCCCTACCTCCTGCTCCCCCAGACTAAGCCCAAACAACCCTGGCGCGGTTGCGGTCGGTCCGAAAAGGCCACTGCGGTTGTGGCTGCAAGGCTGATGAAGGGCAGTGTCCTTGGCTTGAGATGAGATTGGCTAGAGAGAGGGCTTTAGGCTGGGAGCCAGCGAGTGTCAATGCAGGGGACGCGTGCCCCGTTGAATGTTTGACGCAGCTTTCCAGAGTTTGTATGAGCTGTGTGCTGTGCTACAAGAACTCTTTCCTGACCGCTAAAAAGAGGTCGTACACATTATCAGATCATGAATTAGGGTCGTCGGTAACAATGCTATGCGAGGCCTTAATGCAGTTGCAAGCTGTCATGTGCTGGAGGTCCACCAGAGTTGCAACGTCACCTTCTCTTGGTGGATATGATTGTCAGGCCAGGATGGAGGGTGATCACAGGCCAGATGTTTGGTCAGGGGTATCCCGTAGCTTCGGAAGGCTCCGGTTTTTTTTTTTGTCGGTCTGTCAAAATGGGCTACCCTAGACAATCCTGAGAGCGACAACTGGTATTGAATCATGTCATTATCACGATATATTTTCATTTTGCATTGAGAGAATCACTCCTCTTTCCGACTTCCATGTTCTTAGATAACCCAGGTTGAAGTGAATAGATGTAGCCTTATGTCGAAACTGATGTTTAACACCTCAGCTACCCCATCCGGCTGGGTTGGGTTACGGGTATGGGCATCTGCAAGTTGATGTCGAAGAACAAATTTCTATTCTCTCCTATATAATCATCAATCTCAATGCTTAATACCTCGGTAAAATCTGGCTGTCAAATCATTCACGTCCTTTGTCATGTGCATCCATCTTGCCCCAAGCGTGTCTCTGTTGATAGCTCACTGGTCCTGGCGACCTTGTCTCTTTGTTTTTAATATCTTGGATTCTCGATATTGTTTGGAGTACAGGAGGAAAGTCAGGTCAGCAACCATTCCCCTCTCAGGTCGGGAGACAAACAAGCTTTGCTGTGTGTCTCAGTCATGGAAGCCTGTGTCAGGGGAAACCAGACCCTTGAGAAGAAAGACTTCTCCGTGTGTAGAAGATCAGACAAGCGAGTAGCTTTGAGAGGGCGTCGTGAAGGGTGTTTGGCTAGTATTAGATATGCCTGGGTACATGGAATCCATGCTGAACTTCAAAGGGGTAAGGGACTAGAGGCTGGTATGTAGCATGGCCCGAATCCGAGAAGAAGTTGTCTGTATGGATTCAAGTTCTTTAGAGATCGGAGACTGGCGAAGAGTACCCTGTTCTATGGGAGTTTCTGAAACAAAGAATGATTGTCTTTTTGAGACATCGGACGACATGCCGACCACTCACCGGCGAACGGAACGGCATCGGCGTAGCGGCCCCACAAAGGCGGTCGAACTACCGGTAGGTGCCGACAGCAACCTCCATCGTTAGAGTCGATATCCCTTACTTTGATCAATGTGTTAAAAAGCCCCGGTCGAAGTGTTTTTCATATGGGACACGGCGGAGAATAAACGCATATTCCAAATCGCAAATTGGGGACTTTGAACTACACGCGGTAGATCAGGAAAGTGCCACAGCTGTTGTTGAGCTTGGCGACATCCGGGGAGACTAGATAATCTCCTGAGAATGGGAAACTGTCCTAAAGACCGTGATTCGAAATTCAGGCAGCCACGCAAGAATTCTCCTGGCTCTGACGTAGTTGACACAAGACCTTTTCTAGCGGAGATCCACTCCATGTAAGGGGGAGGAAGCAGCTTCAACACAGTGACATGCCATACCTAATACTGTTGGTTCGTCAGACTAGCTCAGTGAGTTCGTCCGTTGTTTGCTTTGGTCTTGTATGAAAGACTTGTTCGACCAGGTTTGCTGCCTCGTATATCTAGGGAGGTAAGAGCAGTTGCTCGCGTGAAGCTCCAGCTCACGCCCCGGTAGGTTTCCCGCCTGCAGATTGATTATTAGGCCCTTGGGAATGAAAGGGCCTTCAGTTTCGTCATGGACCAGTCGTGCATGGTACGAAGCACTACGGCAGCTCCTTCAATTGGTTGTCCTTGCCAGCAGCCCCCGCAGTCAGAATGAGGACATGACAGCGAACCAGCGGTCTGTAGGGAGTGAACGTGGGCTGGCAGGGGATCTAGAATCGTCAACTGAGACATGTAGTCTAGGTAAAGCGGCATAGCTTGAAATCACTTCCGATAAACTTTTCCAGGGGCAATCATTGGTCTCAAAAGATCCAGGTTGCTGTTCTGCATTCAGGGACTGTCATGATTTTTTGCACTCAATTCGAATCAATACCCCCGAAGGAAGCCCTTGTGTCGATCATGAGACTATAATTACTTAAACAAGTCCGTTATATACGTAATGAAAGCGACTGAGTTTCTGCTTGTCCAACTGTTGCCAAGAACACCAGAAGCTCGAGTTGGAGTATACATACCGGCCGAGAACATGCTGAAGAGTCTCCAAGTCAGAGATTCATCTTATTTCCCCAACAATAGCAGGAGGCATATACTCGGCAAAGAATCATACTTCTGCTTGGCTTGTATGCCCCGGATACTAGTACATGGAGTGCCTACTTTGGTCCGAATATGTTTCGAATCTTCCACGCCTACCCTTCCAAACTCAAATACAATGTGGACTACCTACTCTCGGCTTTTACTACATGTCACTTTTCGGCCGAATGCGGCCATCAGATTTGCCGTACGAGACCGGCACTCCGCGTGGTTTCGGCACTTGGCGGGAACCAGCCCCCCTTAAAAGGCCTATCCCATTCTAGAAGGCGTGTGAGATACGAGTGGGACATTACAAGGATGCCGCCGCTGTCAGGAATGCAGGATCAGATCTAGATCTTTCAAGGATATAGAATAATGACCTGTAACTTGTAACGTTCGTAGACTTAGCCTGGCTACGATGACTTCCGATTTCAAACTTGGTTGACATTGAAGTCTAGTGAGTGAGACCCTGACCATTCTTCTTGTATTCTCCAGAAGAAACTAACGAGAGGCACCAGTTACCTATCAAGGTTGTCTCCAACGCCCTGGCATGAAGTATCAAGGGGCAACGTGAATGATATCGTGGCGTAGGTGAGACATGAACATCGACGCCTGTTTCGGGTGGAAAAGATCTCAGATCTCGGACGATACCCGCCGACGTACGAGAAACGTTTTCCTCCTATTTGATGACGGATTACTTGCGGAATTTGCGGGCGGGGAGAACCAGGGCTTGGCTGAGCAGAAACAATACATCGCCGAGAAACGACAGGGAATCAATGGAACGGGGAATACTGAGTGCCCTTTGTTGATGTGGACTCGACAGTCTCAACATCAGGCGAGAATAACGTCACCAGTGAGCCAAATACTACGACTCTCGAGTCACCGATTCTGGAAGGTTACGAACCAGACATGTCCACTTGGATAGACCCATTTGGCTCGAGTTTGCGTAACTGGCAAACGACCGAGTCTAACGAGTGTAATCCTTATTTTGATCGTGTCTTCCCGGACCCGTCTCTATACACT
The DNA here is from genome assembly GCA_013623625.1 of Fusarium setosum. Lineage (NCBI taxonomy): Eukaryota > Fungi > Ascomycota > Sordariomycetes > Hypocreales > Nectriaceae > Fusarium > Fusarium setosum. The sequence continues at coordinate 34,353 of JABFFE010001665.1, forward strand.
CGAAGCACAGGTTTCCCCCTCCAAGTCCCCTACTCTGACAAAGATAATGGCTAAAATCTTGTTTCATAGGCTCCGTATAAGCTCGATATGACTCGAAATGCGCTACGACCCGAGGATCTGGCCGTCCGGCAACTCGAACCGAAGTCAAAGTCACACTTTGATTAATGTCGAACCATCTCCCTCTGCCACAGGCTACCTTAGCCTCGAACGAATAATGCCGTCGGTCAAGGAAGGCTCTGCGTTGCAAGTGCCGAGCCAGCTGTTGCTGGCTATGTGGGAATCGTTCGACCGAGTTACACGATGGTTACAACAAGAGCCGTTTACCCCCTGTCTGTGGGACATCAGCAGCTACACAAGATCTAGAGGACACATTTGCTGGCCTGCCTCAAGAGTTGCTCCCCCGCAGCTGCAGCATAGCCAGAGTGTCTCTTCCGCGATGTGTGTCCCAGCAGCACCCGCTCCAAGGACGACAAACACACTTGTTGCCAGACGTTTGATAAACGAAGCGAATACTCTGTCGAGGCCCTGCGGTGGAAGCTGTCAATGTTGTGCAAGAAAGGACACTTCTACTTAAGCCGGACCTCTGGGCCTTGCAGAAACCGACATTCTTCCAAGAACTAGGAGAAGGAGGACCAACTTGGGATTATACCGAACCAGATTCATTCTTTACCAGTGGTTTTGACGGCATCATGGGCTTCTTTAGCCTCATCGTTTATCTCCTGGCTACAGGAATTTCAACCGCCGCGGCGGAAGAGGGCCTCGTTCTTCGTTCGCACGAATCTTCTTTCGATGGGACAGCAAACACGGTCGTGACGGTGAACTGTCTATTCTGCACAGGGTCGGAAGTGGGAGAGCCTGTTGCTACTTCTACGGACGTGGTCTTTTCTGTTCCTGCCAAGGTATCCAAGACGACTATCTGCGCGCAAAAGTGCTCGGTTGTTACGCTTTCTACAGTCACTTGGTAGGTTGCCCAAGCCCTTTCCTAGTCCTGTAGCTGTGTTGACCGTTTATAGGAAGAGTGGCATGACCAAGGCCACTCCGTATACTCCCTCGCCGGTATCGATCTCGTGCGTTACGATATACGATAGTTCTGTCCCCCCTATTCCTCCTATCCCTCAAGTCCCGTTGCCGATTACATCGACTTCGACGACGACCTTGACGGCCTCGACAACCTCGACGTCTTGTTCCACCAGTCCGACGAGCATATCTCCGTGGTCGTGGTCACTGTCATGGAGTTCGAGTGCGTTAGGGGCAACTTCATGGGCTTCAGCCGAGACAAGAACGACGACCTATGATATTTCAGCAGCCTCGGAACCCTGCACGACCGAGGTCACCGTCACCATGACCAAGACTATCATCGAGACATGGCAGTCCAAGACCCCCATGACCACGACCTTGGTCCGCACTCGGTCTACCACCATCGAGACGGTGGTTTTGGAAACGTATTCGACGTCGACAGGAGAGTGGGTAGTCGAGGGAACGAGGACGGAGACAACTACAGTCCAGGCTGTCAGTTCGGGCGCGGATTGTGTGGAAGTAGGCAAGTGCTGTGCCGCCTGCTCAGTGACGGTTCTATCAGGGGTAGCAGAGACAGTTTCCCCCGTGCTTTCGGGATCTGCAACAACGGCTGGAGACTACGTGTCGTCCAGTGACGCGTATATCTCATGGACTGCCGAGCCTCTCTCATCCCTCTTTACGATCCCCAACGGAACCGACGATTCAGGCCCGGACCCATCAGAGACGGGATCTGAGTCGTCCGAGACAGAAGCAGCATCGTCTTCGGGATCGGAGACCGCGGCACCAACATCTATTCAGACTGCTGGAGGAGCGCAGGTGACGGCAGCTCTCGGGATAGGGGCACTCTTCGGCATAATGGGCTTGTTGGCTTGAGATTCTTGCAGGACAGGGTGGAACACACGCAAACAGGATGCTGATGAATAATGTCTCGATGAGCTAGAGGTTTTTTTTTGGGGCGCGTCAACCGTAGGATGGCTGAGCAATGGGCTAATTTTGTGCCGTCGACACGCCATGATAGTAGCAAACATCAGCCAACGGTCCGCCGGGGGTTTGAAAATCTGCCCATCCTTTCCCTCTTGACCATTGGTATCATGACTCTGCCACCCTCAGAGGAAGCACAGTAGCAAAAGAACACGGTACCCCCCTCTCGACCATGTCTCTCCCACTCTGCGAAGCTGGACAGCCACGAGGGCGCCTCGTAAGCGCCGGTGAGGAAAAATCAAAAAGTGAAGCGTACACCCCTCCCCCTTACCGATGAAGCTCGGGCGTTCATCATGGTGATGAGCTGGCGACCTAGATGCAGGCCAGGCCCAACCTTCACATCAAAGTACCTCGGACCCTGACCACTCAAAACAACCCCATGCCGCCGGCCGAAACTGGCGTCAGGTCATGACAACAAAAGGACGTGATCTAGGCCAAGCAAGTTGGCGCGTGGGGCTAACCTCGGACGGTTGAGCGGTCGCTGCGGTGGATGGCCTGGATGCAGTTTTCTGACCTCCCTGGCTGAATTAGCAACACGACATGGCAAACCGGTCTGCGAGGGGCCTCCCAGACTAGCATGTTTAGAACAAGATCGTCTCTCCTAGTCGTGTCTGAAAGTGCATTTTGCTTCTTGTCTTGTCTTAGTTGCGTCATTATCGAGTATTCTTCTCGCTCATGAGGTCTCGTCCACGTCAAGCTATCACACAACCCATCCAAGACAACCTGGGGGTCATCGCTGTTACATTGAACATCTCTGTGCCAAGATCTCTCAAGCGCCGTCGATCAAGAGGGGGTATCCCGGTACGGGCATTCGGAATACTTCCTCGGTGCTTTTTCCCGGGCCCCCCGGGACGACCGCGTCCATCAGGGCTCGGGGATGTGGACCCCTTCGAGCTGGCAACAAGCTGTATCCAGCTTGTACTAGACTGGTGGTACAGCCTAGAAGAATGTTTCGGAGGGTAGGAATGCGCCAAGGAGCCAGATTCTTTCAAACACAGTGACCAGGCAGAGACACTCTCACGGGGGGGAGCATTAACTCGGCGGCCATAATCGACCTTTTTTTTTTACCTCTTCACTAAGACGACCCATTGACCGGGAATCTTGCCGTCTCAACAGTCAGATCCACCAGCCATCTCAGCCATCTTGGGCCGCCCTGTAACTCTGTTCGAAGGGGGGGAGCTCGCAAAGCAGACACGACGGCCCAAATCCACCTAAGAAACTTGAAATGGCTGCCACTGCGGCACACTCGCATACGATACACTTTCAAGCCCTCTGTTCTCATTGGCCTGCCCGATTTTTTGGAACCGGGATATGCTAAAAAGAATGAGAGTGGAGGCGCTGACGGGCATCTCGAACCCCGGAAAGGGTCAAGCTGCGTGGCTTGGGCCTAAAGCCCACGCTTGGCGGCTGAGTTTGAGAACTGACAGATGTAAGGATCGAGCCGGGAGATGGTTATGGGGCTCAGGAATAAGAAAAGACAACTTTGAGAGACGAGAAAAGAAGGCTAACACTGCATGTCGATGGGGGTGAGGGGGGGAGGGTTTGTGGACCAGGAGAGTTGAGAGCTGAGAGGGGGTCCGGTCCTTGTCAGGCGGGGAGGCAAGACTCTTTTGCGTTCTGAGCTGCAGACAGGCGACTAGTGGGTTAGACAAGAGCCAGTAGGATGATCAAATCTTGCGTCTGGGAGAAATGAGGTTGCAGTGCTTAGATGTCCGATGTAACTATCTGACGCCTGAAAGCCTCCTCCCCCGGGGGGGGGCCTACGATCGTGCATGCACGACACTCACCTTAGCCTAGCCCGTCAGCCCTGTGATCTCGGAGACGGAACGAGAGCCCGGCTAATGAGATTCTGCACGCCATTTAGGTGCAGATGAACTGGCCAGAAACGCGTGGCGGGTCGGGGGGGTTTCTGAAAACAAGGGAGAGACTATGGGGGCCCATGGTTACACAGTGTTTTACCTGGCCAAGACAAAAGAAGAGACTTGCAGCGAGAAGATTACTGAACTTGCATGTAGCTACTTGGAAAACCGGTCTACGGTTTGCAATCGAGTAGTTGATTGGTACCACTTTGTATTTCTTGTGGAATGTGCAAATGAGTGACTAATATCTGACACGAGGTCTGCATGATAGCTACATGTAGCCGACAGAAGGGCTGTTTCCCGAGTAAATGACTGGATGAGTTTTGAGTGTATAGCCCACAATAACTCGACAATAGAAGAAACAAAAACAAATGTGCAAAGGAAAAGACTGTAGATCCTCAGAACGAGGGTAGCACAAAGGCCAAGGGTTTGCATGATGGCAAGTAAAAACTACTCCTCGTCGGAGCTGTCAGAGTCCTCAATCATAAAGGCAGCAGAGCTGGTGTTGTACTTCTGCTCTGGGTACTCGGCCATGGGCACGATGGGGTAGTGTCTGGCCTTGACCTTGCGGTTCTCCCCGTAGGCAGCCTCCCAGGGCGGGAGCATGCCCTTGGGGATGGCCCAGCCAAACTTCTGGCTGCGGAGCCAGAGCCTGACCATGTGGCGTGACGAGTTGTCGTCATCAGTGTAGGCGTCTCGGCGGTGGACGAGGGCAAGGTTGTTGAAGAACAGGAGATCTCCCGTCTCGAGCTTCAGCTGCAGCTCGGTTCGCGAGGCTGCGTCAGAGACGGCCTGCAGAGCGTTGAGCTGGACATCTGTAAGGGTTGGGATGGTCGAGTTGGTCATGCTCGGGTGAGGCCCGAGACGGTGAGGGTCGAGGCTGGTGAGGAGCTTGCCCTCATGGAAGGTAAAGACAGGGGCGAGGTAGTAGGAAGCCTTGCGGCTAGAACTGTAGAAGAAAACCGGTTAGAGGTGTCCAAGTCTGAGAGTGTTGGAGGCGACTTACAGCTGAACAGGCCAGTTGGGGGTCAGGAGGGTCTTGACCACCTCGGGGTCCCTGGCAAGCAAGTCGTTGAAGACGGACCAGGTGGAGCTGAGATAGGTATAACCACCCTTCTCAGCGCTGTGTCGGACTTGGAGAGATAGGATATCGCATCCCATGTCCGTGTGGAAAGGCTACAGATACAATAAGGCTATGAGTCGGGATACAGATGGGCTGCAACTTACCAGCGCCCCGTTGGTGTGAATGCCATGGCGGTTACTCGCAGGGGTAGTCCACTGCTTGGAGTCGGTAACATGGGCTGGTGCGGGTTAGATGACATATCAATGATGCCTTAAAGAGGCAAAAAGGTTGAACGATGGCGGGGGACACTAGAGTGTTTGGGGGGGGAGACTCACAAAGCATGTTACCCTTGCGGTCCTGGAGGCCACGCTTCTCGGCAATGTAGCTGGAAATACCCAGGAAGATAACAACACTGTCTTCCACGGTGTACTTGGCAGCATCAATGCCGCGGATAACAACAAAACCTCGTCCAACATGGAGAGTCTCCGCGCTGGCACGGAGGCGACGAGACAGGTTGGGAAGGGGGAAGTTGTCCTTGGAGACCTCGTCCCCATCCAACCCAAGAGCTGCAACTTGTTAGCAAACTTTGACAAAGTCAGTTCTGTCAGAGGACGTTTGGCTCTAACTCTTAAAGTTGGCGAGGGCATTGTCAACCTCAGCAGCCTCGTCCTCGCTCAGACGAAGAGTGTAGGTCTGGTCCCCCTGAAAGTCAGCCCCTGACCAGACCAGAGGTCCGGTGAGGGCGTCAGAGGAGCTCTTGACAGAGAGCCCTCCAGCAAGATCAGAGTTCAGCCCAAGAAAGGCCTTCTCCTGAGCGTGCTGGATGGCCGCAGCGGTCTCTTGAGTGATGCCCGTGAGAGTTGCCATGTTGAAGGTTTGAAGATTTGTCAAATTGAACGATATCAAGTAGAGGGTTTCAGAATGAAGATAATTGTGCTTTGGAGATTCTTTGCGATGTTGTCTGGCTTCTTCCTCCTCGAAAAGAGCAGACATCGAGCTGTTAAAATACTCGACTCTAGCCTTACATCTAACCGCCGTCCTCCTCAAGCGGCGACAGGATATCACACATCCCGCGGTTTGCGAGAGCAAACAATCGTCCTCGAGCTGATCAGACGCCCACATGGAGTGCATCATGTTGTTGGCTCTTTCGTCCGGATCGCCTCCCCGTTGTCTCGCTCTCCTAGTCTCGTCACACTGCGGTTTGTATCCATCGAAACGGGGGGGATGTGCACTGGCTCGAGCCTCGTTTCTTGTTGGGTCGGGGTGGGATGGGCCTGTTGCTTGCCGTCAACAA
>JABFFE010001670.1:0-23692 GCA_013623625.1 Fusarium setosum
CGATTATCTATAACCTCGATATCGTATCACCTCCTCGTCGGCCAGTCACTGGGCACCCGACAAACTGCCCAGGAGAGTCGTCTCGCCATCCTCTACCCACTCACGTGAATACACAACACATCGGTCGCCGTTGGAAAGGGGGCAGAGGCCAGGCAGCGATGGAGACTGCGACATCGACAAACAGATCGGGGTTGTTGAGTACGTCTTGCAGGTCCCATTGCGATGGCCGTACTTGCGCAGTGACCACTGGTCCTAGCGTCGTCACGACAGCTGTCGATGCCTTTGTTCCTCCCGCTAATCGGTGTTGTCCTCCCCACCCATCCCTGATCGTCTGACATGTTTTTCCCTGCACCTCCCGCAAACCGGCAGTCCGCCGCTTTATGGCGCTGGTGCATTGGGACGGGCCATGGTCCTATTTTGTCCCAGTTGTCCTGTCACGTCCCGTCCACGACTGGCTCAGGACTGCAGTATCTCAGATCTCGTCCACGGCCTCCATGGTCCTCCCTTTGCTGGACAAACAGGTTCAAGCCCAAGCCCCTGCTCCGTCATGACGTGAACCCCATTCTGGCTCCTCAGACTGAAACAAGGCTGAAAAGCAAGTGGGTTGGGTTGCTTTCTTTTCGAACCAAGAATAGCACGCGGGCTGTTCCAGCCTTCGTTTGTCTGATTGACCCCTGTCATCGCTAAGAAGCAGTCCAGCCGCTGCGGTGAGAGCTCTGTGTTCCGTGGTTGTTTCTTCAAGCCATCCGCTAATATGCATGAGCTTGCAGGGCCCATACCGACTTCAGCAACCCACCCGTACTATGACTGCTCACTTCCGCTTTCTTTGTTATCATGCCGCTGCATGCCATGAATCATCTTAGGCGTGGCCTCACCGGCTGCCTGCTGCCAGAATAATCAGGCTCAAAGGCAGGTTCCCTGGATGGTTGAAAGCAGCCAGATGTCTCTCTCATCCGGCTTCAAGGAGTCTCTCCAGAAATCCTCTCAACACCCTCTTCATCACTACTCTACTACCAACAACTTACCATTCTACCTGCATTCACTCACTACTCTCCTAAGAGCTTGTTCCTCTCGTGTGGAAACATCCACCATCGAAAGGTTCGTTCGTGTTGAAGAGATTTGTTTCTTGCAGCTTACCGCCCCTTTATCTAGGATGTCTACTGGTTCACAAGCGCCGCAGCCGGCACCGCAGCCGGCGCCTCTCCCTCCGTCGTCGCCCCGTCAAGAGGCTACGGGCAAATGCCCTTACTGCAAACATCAAAACGTCAGATACGCAGTGTGGTGTGGAGGATACCTGAATATCGAGGGCAAGGGACTTGTCCCATGTGTCTGGATCCTGCCCGCACCCCGGGGTGAGTCTCCGATGACGAGAACTTAGCCATGATAACTGACGCAGACAAGATTAGGATAACTCTGAAGAAGTGATAGGGGAGTGACAGGGTCGTGGAACACATTGTTACAGGAGCTGGTATGATGATAGACATACATGATCTGAATTGTCAGGGGAACTATGGACACGGAGCTTTGACTAGTTTGTATGCGCATCATTCTTCCCACCTCTTGAACCTACTCCACTCATCATATGCGAGATACTTTTCACCAAACATCTGCCCATCATCAGACCTCATCTCCTCCAAGGCCTTGTTGATCTTGGCCATCCATTCATACTCCTGCTCATCTGACCACGCCCTCGTGCATATATTGGTCCCATCAAGGAACGCTTGCGCAAGTGGCTTGGTGCGGATCCATTCCCGTGGCACATAACCGGCATATTCCCAATGGGTGATACCCACCAACCCACTGTCATCCACAGTGAAAGAGTGCGGCATCACGTTATTATGAGCGAACACCAGGTCGGAGCAGTCCATGCCCATCTCCTCGCAGTTATTCCGGAGTTCGCGCGGACTGCAGGTCTTCGCGGGATACTGCCCTTTGCAGAACCGATCATCAACCAATTCTTTGCCGTCGATGCCACAGATGTTCTCCCCTTGGCGCCATTCAGACAGCTCGACGTAGGCGCTAGCGATTTGCTTGGCGTAGCGCTTCTTCAGAGCCTCATCCTCGGTCTTTGGCCAGACCTCACATAGCGGCTTGCCAGGCAGTGTGCTGCAGGCGATGTAGTATAATCCGCCGTGGTGGGCGTGGTAGTGGACCCGTGGTATCTGAAAGCTCCAGGGCTTCTTCTCCTTCTGCTCCTCCAGAGCTTTCAGGGTGACATGTTCGAGTGTGCCTGGGAATCCCGTGACCCTCAGCTCGCAGAGGCCAATCTTCCAGGTTGCCCAATTGCTATATAGATTGAGGACTCGGGTGATGGGACAGGCACCTGAGACTGGCCGAGTTGCCGGCGACGGGTTTGGGGCCTCGGAGATGGAGAAGAAGCCGCCCTCCCCATCGCCCCAGAAAGGGCCAGAGGGTGGTTCCGAGCTGTGTCGGGATATGATGACTTGGCCCAGGATCCAAGAGTTGTCGTTAACCTCGCGGAGGTATTCTGGCCTGTCAGGGTTGCTAGAGCTTGCCATGTTGGGCGCGTTGAAGTAGATGAGATGGGTCAATCGATGTGTTGATAAAGAAGTGTGAAAGTAAAGTGTAGTAAGAAGAGAGAGAGAGAGTGTGTGTGTATGTTTGTATGTTAGTGATGCGAGAAGTGATTGACAGTTGGCGATATCGCGGGATTTTATACAAGGAGAGCCCACCCAAGTCGCAAGGGAGATGTGGCCTGTTCGTCAGGTAGGCTAGTTGTATTGTTGGGCTTCTTGAGGGGTGCGCAAACAGTACGCCACCAACATAAAGCATGCGAGATGCCCTCGCCCTTGCACCAGCACAGACGCTTACTCTCCTTTCACCGCAATCATGCTTTTAGGCTAAAACATGATGTGGCGTTGGCCAAGTTTTGGCGCCAACCTTCTGGTCTGTTCTCGAGGTCGGCACACTGGCTATCTAGTTCAAAGCGGCTTTATTCGTCTTTGTCAAAATCATGATCTTGAACACTATAGGTATCGGCCTATCAACTACTGTAAAGCCGCTATTGGCAGTCACTGCGCCCGGGGGTGGCGCGCCCTCATTTTGGCACAGTGGCTAGCTACGATATCAGCATTCAATCCAAGAAGATGGGCAAGCCGCAAGTCCTAGAATGGACTCGCTGTTGCCTGGCTGCACGTGTCTTGTAAGACGCTCTAGAACCAATGGTAACGGCCCAGCGAAGCATGACTAAGCCTCACTGCGGCTGGTGTTCCCAGTAGACCGGGCACTTCGAAATCCTCTCTGGAGACATCTTACTGTCTGCACCATTCACATCGGCATCGCATCAGCATTTCCATCATCTGTTCTCGTTCAATTATGCCAAAGTCAGCCAATACAGTAGACGAATACGACTTTATCGACCATGACGAGACGTCTCTGAGCCCTGAAGTGGTTGCCAAGATCCGCGACTGGCTCCAGCCCACCGATTACCTCGCCGAGTCTGGCGAGTTCCGCCGTCATCTCTCATCGCAGGCTCCCGGTACAGGTCTTTGGATCTGCGAGACGGACGAGTATCGAACATGGCACGACTCGCCAGACCACGGCAGCCTCTGGATCAAGGGCGTCCCGGGCGCTGGCAAGTCCGTAACGGCGGCTTCGATCATCCACCATCTGCGAACGACTGAGGACTGTCCTGTGCTGTTCTTCTTCTTCCGAAACATTGTTGCAGCCAACTTCTCACCTCGTGCTCTGATTCAAGATTGGCTTGCTCAGCTTCTACCCTACTCCCCTAAACTTCAATTCGCTCTCCAGTCACGCTTGGGATCCAGCCTGGCAGAGATCTCGGACAATGACCTCGTCCAGATCTTCCTAGATGGGGTGTCGTGCGTCCCTAAGCTGTACTGTGTTGGAGATGCTCTCGACGAGATGACAACCGACAACAGACCATTCCTTGACGGGCTCAATAGCCTAGCCACTTTTCGTCCCCGGTCGCTAAAGTTGCTCATGACAAGTCGACCGAAGCAGTATCTGCAGAGTGCATTGCGGGACTCATCGATTGTTCACATCAGCCTTCAGCAGCGGCTCGTGGATGTTGACATCATGGCGTATCTGAATCACCGATTTGATAGGGCCCCAAAGTCTGACAAACAGCAACAGATCAATCAACATGTCATCAACATGGTCGCGAGAAAGTCTGAAGGCCTGTTCCTCTATGCCAAGCTTACCATGGACCAGGTGGAAGCTGCCCTTGTGAGCGACAACCCAGTGGACATAAGTGCCCTCGAAGAATCCCTTCCTGTCGGCTTGCAACAGACGTACACAAGCATGTTGATAAAGCAGCGCGAAGAATATGGGATAAGCACAGACGTCCAAGTGCTTGTCCTTGAGGCAGTCACTCATGCCTCTCGTCCTTTACGACTGAACGAGCTCGCAAATCTCGTGAAATACGCCTACCCAAATGTCAGCGCGAATGCCGGTTTCAAGGCCCTGATCGCAACATGCTGCGGACCACTGTTGGAGATCCTCGAAGACGAAACCGTTCAGGTGATTCACCATTCATTCACTGAGTTCCTGCGTGGAGATACTCGAAACACTCCAAAGGACGATGCATCCTCTGACTTCCCAGTCATCAGCTCTGACAAGGCGCACAAGCGAATGGCTATCAATTGTCTCCGTTATCTCCAATCCGGCCCCCTACTGCTCCAAAACGAGGGCCCTGACAGCTCTGCTGCAGTCACCTTCAGAGAACCTTCACATCAGCTTGGTCCCAACGGGATGCTCCATAGACGTCGTACCGGTACCAAAGAGACAACAGATGGCTTCAAGTACCAGCAAGCTCGCTTACTCCATCCATTCCTCGGCTACGCTGTCGAAAACTGGTCGTATCACGCAAGCCACTACGACGTGAAGGACCAAGAGTTCTTCGACGCTGTCGCCGGTTTTCTCAAACCAGATGGTCTAGCTTTCCGAAGATGGCTAGTTCTGCAGTGGGGTTCAACTTCAAGAAGCGAAGGAAGTAGGGAGGGTATCCCGACGGCTCTCCATATCGCGGCCTTTGCCGGACTGTCTGAACTTGCCCTGGAACTGATACAGCAAGGCTCATCTGTCTCCACCCTCGATGCTCAAGAACGCACCCCGTTGCATTGGGCAGCCGCAAACGGTCATGCAAAGGTCGTATCCCTGCTCATTGAGCACGGATGTGAACCGAACCCCGACGACGGACATGGCTACAAGCCGATCCATCTCGCCGCGAAGAAGAATCATGCTTCAGTAGTGACCTTACTCCTCGAAGCTGGCGTCGAACCGAACACGACCAAAACAATGGACGGCTATCAAAGGCGCATTCTTGGCGGCCAAGAGCGCACCAAGGGAGAGTGTTCGATTTTTTACGCCAGTCAGAGCGGACACACAGAAACTCTCATTGCCATGATTCCGTTTTGCAAGCCGGAGATGCTCGAGCAGCTCCTCTGTGAATGCTGTCATTTTAATCGCACGGATGCCGTGTTGGCTATCCTGGACAAGTCTGATGTCTCGGCCAACGCAATGTTCTGCGAGGCGACCGCTATGCACTTTGCGTGCGGCTCGACCAGTGTCAAATGCGTTGAGGCTCTCATCAATCGGGGCGCAGATGTGCGTAAGACCTCGACGTGGTACCCTCGAGCATGTATACACAGGGGTCCCTGGGGCCGGGAGAATATGGAGGCACCAATACATCGCCTGATCAAGGCATGGGAAGACTATAACGACTCGGCGTGTCGAGCCATTTTGCAACTGTTGATCAAAGCCGGTGCTGATCTCGACGTCGCCGATGGTTATGGACATACCTCTCTTCTCCAAGCAGCTGGGGCCTCGCCCCGGAGAATAGGTGGCAATGTTCACGTGCTCGCAATCAAGGCCTTGCTGGATGCTGGGGTTGACGTCAAGAAGGCCCCGTCAGATGGATACACAGCCCTGCATCTGATCCTGCTAAACTACCGTGACCCTGAGCTTGTTCGACTTCTCCTGGAACACGGGAGTGACCCAAACGAGAAGGGGTCAGGTGGAAAGACACCCTTGCATTGCTGCTCTAGGTGCGATATCGGACCGCGAATAAGGCTGATCGAAAACACGGAAGCTATTGTTGAGTACTTACTCGAGAACGGTGCCGACCCAAACTGTCGAGATGACTTGGGAACGATTGTCTTGTTCGAATCCATGTCTGTAGAGTCGGAGGTCTTCGAGATGCTCCTCTCTAGATGTGACGATGACTCTGTCAAAAACCAGTGTTGGTTCAACTTGATCTGTACACGCCCTCCTGAGAAATTTGTCAAATACCTAGAGTTGCTACTAGCAACAGGCGTCGATATCGACACGAGGGACGAGGATGGCCGCACGCTCTATCTACACTGCCTTGCTGACCAGGAGAAACTATCTACGCTTCGGAGCCACGGGGCAAAAACAGATGTTCTTGACAATGACGGAAATAATGCCTTGCACATTCTGTGCCGCAGCGACCCGGTCTGGACCGAACCTCTGGAGAAGCTCATTGCTGACGGAGTAGACCCCCTCAGTGCGAACAACAATGGAGACACCCTGCTTCATCTTGCTGCTTCCTGGTATCACCGCTATCCGAAACAAGCCGATTTCTTTGCTTGGCTTATGAGTCTTGGTATACCCATCAACGCTGTCAACAACCAGGGCCGCACTGCTTTGCACGTGTCTCAGACGAAATCTCAGCGCGGCCTCGCCGTTGCCAACGCCCAGTTGGTCGACTTTGTTGATGTCATCAACAGCGCAGGCGAAGTTGATTTTGAAATTCGCGATAACAACGGGTTGACCGCACTGCACATGGCAGCCATGAAGTCCGGATATGAATTAGCCAAGCTGGTCGCAGCTGGAGCCGACTTGGGGTTTTTGACTGAGGACTCGCAAAATGTCCTGCACCTCGCCAGTCGAGCCCGGGTGCCTAACATCGTTGGCCAGATCCTTGAACAGCCCGGAGCCGTTGACGTAAACCACAAAGATCGTTTTGGCAGAACACCCCTTCACTACGCCTGCAGTTCAGGAGAGTCCGAGTCGGTCATGTTTCTTCTCAAACACGGTGCCGATGCTCATGCGGTTGACCTGGATGGTCTCACTCCTCTCCATGCCTGTGCCCAGTTCAGACTGGAGCAGGATGTCCGGGACGGGCAGTGTGAGGGTCACAAGTGGCTGCGAGGCCCGCCAACCGATCCCCTCCTTCCAATAAACACCTGGCGGCATTTTCGACAAGAGCCTTGGTACCAGCGTCTATTTGGCGACATGAAGCCAGATCTTCGTCAATCCTTTTTTCCTGCTGTTGGTAATATTGTGAAGTTGCTTCTAGATGCCGAGGTTGATGTTGCCGCCATCGACGAGTTCAACAATACCGCGTTGGACATTGCCCTCCACGTCGGCTGTGCCGATTTCGTCGAGGTATTTGCGAAGAGTGAGGAACTATTTGCAAGAGCAACCGCGGACCTGGAAACCGACGAAGAATCCGCAAAGTGCAAACCCCAGATTCGACTCGCGATGAGGACCCATATGGCTTTGCAGCGGCCGAGGTCTGCTCTGCATGCTCTGCGCGAAGACGAGGCCGTTTTCGAACAGGTTCGGAAGGCTCCTGCTGAGTACATGAACCTTCTCGCGAGTGACGATGTCGTTAAGTTGATCAACGAAGGCCTCGAGGCCAATCCTCTTGACTCTGCGCACTGCCAAACTCTCGAGAGCATCATGAAACCCGGTAATTTGCAAGTTGCTGAGCAGGTCTCTCGTCTAGTGCTGCACTACAGCACTCATGAATCCGTCCGAGAGAGGCTGGAGCGGGCCCGAAAGGTCGAGAGAAGCACGGATCGGAGTCTCGGTTTGACTGCACTCCAGATGGCCTGTCAAGGACCAGATTCCAACATGCAGACGCTGCAGCTGCTTGTTGAAAAGCTACGTGTCGACGTCAACGAGTACTCTGCAACCACGGGAAAAGACCGTGGCTACGATCCCGACGCAGATATCGTTGCGGGAAAGACCGCACTTCATTTCCTCGCCTCAGTGGGCACATACTGGAAGTTGGAGGGCCTGAGGTATTTGATTGCTCATGGCGCTGATGTCAACGCACTCGATGAGGAGGGGCAGTCTCCGCTTCACATAGCTGCTGGTGAAAGATCGTACCACGGCGGGCAGGATGCTCAAGGTCTCTGGAGACTGCCTGCTGTCAGAATCCTTCTCGACAATGGGGCTGATATCAACCTCCTAGACAAGAATGGGTTGTCGCCTCTGCACAAAGCGTCCGTTGCGCCAGACGTTATACAGGAGTTGCTCCGCAGGGGCGCCAATACAACCATCGGAGCCAAGAGTCCCTTGTTCACGGCCTTGCAAGTTCAAAACCTCGCAACTCTGGAGACCCTCCTTAACCACGGGCTCAGCCCCGACTCTGTTGACGAAGGGCGTCACAGTCGAGAACTCGACCACGCACTGGAGGAACCCCGGAAGGTTTATGCACTTCTCTGTGCTGCCTTTGCACAGGACACATACAATCCGACTCCAAACTCGGTGACATTGTTCCGTGCCCTTGTCAAGCGGGGTGCTGACTTGTATGTCCCATTGAACGACGACGAAACCATGATTCACTTCCTGTTCGAGTACGCAAGGTATGAGATCTTGGAGGAACTGCTGCAAGAACCATGTCTGTCCCGTATTGACCTTGGCCGTCGTGACCAACATGGCCGGACTGTCTTGATGGCGGCGTGCGCCTGGCGTCAATTTTTGCCCACGACCCCTCTGCCCAAATTCCGGTTCCCAGAGCCCCCTAAGGTAAACATGAAGCCTCGTGTGGGAAACCCAAGGCCTCCTAGACCAAGCTTCAAGCCTCCTGCGCCAAGCATGGATAATCCTGGTCCGCCTCTGCGCATTCTTGACTCTGGTGCAGATGCTACGTTGGTTGACGATAAGGGAAAGACAGCTCTCCACCATCTTCTAGAGAACCCTGGCATGGCAGATGAGATCCTGGTCGAGTTTCTTCACCGCCAAGAAGTCGCTCCGACGCTCCTTATGAATGACAACGCTGGGTTCTCTCCGCTTCATTATGCTCTGCGCACCCTCCGCCCCGAGATTTGCGAGCTGCTACTCTCTAAAGGTTCTGAGCTCCTCACACCCGATCCAAACGGTCTCACAGCCTTGCACCACATCGCTGCTCAGTGCCTACAAACCACTCGTCAGCTGCGTTTGCCCAGGCATCTTTTAATAGCTCTCCCAGACGATTACTTTGACCGATGCCTGGCCCTCTGGCAGAGGTTTATATCGGAAGGAGGCTCCATCAACGCAGTCGACAACGCTGGCAACACTCCGCTGCACACGTACTTGCTGTCTCCGGGCCGTTACGATGAAGATGCAGAATCGACGGTGTGCCATCTTGACTCCTATGACAAGCTGTTTCCCGCAGACAGCGGTGTCGATGTCTTTGCTGTGAATGGCGAGGGCGAGACGGTGCTGCATGTTATTGCCAGGCGGGAAAAGACGGAGTACACGGAGGAGGGGCATGACAAGGCGCTCTTTGAGGCCATGATGGCTAAGGGGGTGGATCCTTTGAAGGAGGACGCTGGGGGGAGGAGTGCGTTGGATATTGCGAGTGCTTTCGAGAGGGAGAATATTGTGGGAATTTTGGGGAGGAAGTAGGCTGTTGTGTAAGGCATGTATGACAGAATGAGTTATTGACTTGATGATATATGAAGTATTTAATTTGCAGAATAGCTTGCAGAGACTGGGACACGTAATTCCGAAACAGACGCAGTTGAGTTGAATGTGGCTCATTGGATGAACCTGTGCTATTCCTGTCATGTAGTCGGTTTAATATAGAACAAATGCCGTAATCACGCTGACGGTAATGAAGCCCGTCGATGTAAGACTGATGCGGTGAGTGCTGGGCGGGATTCGGAATTCCCGGGATAGGCAAGCTGCGAGAGAGAACATGACGGCAGCAGATGCAGCCCTGTCGCAAAAGCCGCGCCACGTACCAGGTAGCCACGAGCCAATAAGCAAAGCATCCGGCTCGTTTCAAAGACGCCGCAAGATGCCATTTCCGGAGCTTTTCAAACCTCGGGCCAGATCAAGAATTACTAGGCGACGTCATCAGCACCCTATCCGCGCGCGCGCCAATCAGGCCGTCCCTGCGGCGCGCTAGATCTGCGCCAGGGAAGACGCCACTACTCCCAATGTGGTGGAATACCGCGCTCTCATATCCAGAAGTGGAGACCCTCCGCAATGAGGCTGGTCTTGATCGGATACTTTACTCTCCTTCTTTCCTCGATAAAAGCTGCCCTTTTTTTTTGTGTGTGTGTGTGTGTGTGTGTGTGTGTTCATCAGATGATTTCTCTTGTTGGGTCGCACGGTTTGTCTACTTCTTTGTTAGCAGAGAAACATGGCGGGTGTGCCGTCTAGCAAAGGGTGCAAGGCCTGTGTCCGGCAGAAGAAAAAGGTATACGACGCCCCCTTTGTTCACATACTAATACTAAATCCATGTGGTTTAGTGCGATCAGGTCAAGCCTTCGTGTTCAAGATGCGCGAGGCTCAAGATCCCTTGCGTCGGAGCTGGCCAGCAAAAGTACAAGTTCAAGCCGGTGTCCTTCCAGGAGTCGGCCGTTACATGTACCCAGCAGTCCCCAACGCCGGGATATGTCATGATCCCGCCAGCTCTGAGAAGTAACATCTCGACGGCCATTGCCAGCAGGTTTGTTGCAGCACTTCAGGTGACGGACTTGAGGTACAGCTTGGGCTGTTACGGAGACTTTCTCGAACACATCCCCAGGCGGCTGGGTCAGAGCGACGCCCTCGACGCCTCCGTCAAGGCCTTGGTCAGCGCGCTCCCTTATCATTACACGCGACAGCTTCCTTCCGATGCATTGCCCAACTACATCGATGCTTTGAAAGCGCTGCGGCTCTGTCTTAGCTCTTCAGATACGAAGCTGGCACCTGAGACGTTGTCTGCAATTTATATCATTATGATCTGCCAGGTCCGCGTCTCCAGTCCCCATGGGCTAAACAACCTAACGCTTTCTTCAGGGCTGGATAGGACGGTCTGACGACTATGTCAGAAGCCATGGCGAAATTCTGGCACATCTAGCGAGTTCTGCCATTGTCCAGAACTGGAGAGACACCTTTGAGTTGCGCTTCCTGGAAACACTGTTTGTGCCCCTGGTAAGTCTCAATCCAAGCACCCGATGCTACCCTCCTCACCACAGTTGCAGATCCTAGAGGCAATGGTTAATCCCGCCATCACCATGGAGTCTTGGTTCATGCTCATCGACTCGTGCATGCCCCGGGCATCGCAGCGCCGAGGCGAAGGGCTGCGCGTCGAAAGCCTCGAGGCTCGGAAGCTGGTCCGAATGCCCGTCTTCTTCCACAACCCCATACTCCACCTGACCGAGATCAAATCCACATACCGAGAACTGCGGATTGACCAGCCGAGAATACGGCAATACCTGGCCAACCTTGATCGAGAATCATCCTCCGAGTCCTCTCCGTCTAGCTCAGCCGAGCCAATGCGAGCGAACCAAATAAAGCAGTTTCACAAGTTTCAAGTTGTTTATGGGGTCCTGCTCACTGTTGCGATCGCGTTGAATAGTCTGCTCCGGACGTTATATCCCAATGACGATTCGTTACTTGACGAGGCTGCCATGTTGACCAATGAGTTCATACTGTTGGCGCAGCATGCATCGCAATATCGGCCACTTGGCGCTAGCTATATACCGCCGTGCCTGGCAGCAGTGGTAAATAAATCCACGAAAATACTTGCACCAGAGACTGCATCTAACAGATAACTAGTGGGCAACAACGGACGCATTGTACGAGCAGCAGGTCGAGTTGGAGAACTTGATGCTGGAATATCAACCAGACTTTCCCCAGATTAGGTGGATGGAGCAGGCAATCTGGCTCAAGTCGTCGCATAGATTCTTACTGGGTCAGCTGTCTGGACTGACGGGTAGTGATGCAAGTTGGAACGGTCATGAGATGCTCAACATATCCATGGTGCATTGCAAGGCGGCTTTTGGGCCGAGCGGTAGTTGTTTGTTCATCTAAGGAGAGGTTTTTGCGCGGCACTTGAGCGGGTGTCGTTCCAGGTTTGGACGGCCTATTAGCGGACTGGCGAAGCAGAAAGCCGCTAACTTTTGCGCCTTGGGCCGAGTTGATGGATAGAATAGCTGTTAACGGTATTTCTTCGCCGCCGCGGCGTGGTTGGCGGACCTCTTGAGGTCACGGCGTTCGGCAGGCATTTTGGTCTCGGGATCAATTGATCTTAGGATGATGTTATGGTTGTCCTTATGATTGTCTTTTGACAAGGCTACTGTATACCATGGCATTAGGCCGATGAAATCCGTATCATGATAATGGATACCTAAACAAATGAACCCGTCAGTGGACCTCTCCCCTAGTCTGTGCCAATGCCGCTCTTGTTGGTAAAAATTCCGAAGAGTGTACGAGGCGATGAGTTTAGGATGCCTTGGGCACGGCGCATTACTAGATGGCGTCGGCTACGGATCCGCACGTGACGACCGTTGGTAGGCACCAACACAACGCACCGCAAGTCCCTCTTTTGCTACACTTATTACGCGTCTGCGTTATTCTGGGTCACTATCTCTAGTTCTCTTCTATCAGGACGTTGCGGCATGGGCTCTTCGTTGTCCAAATGCTTCAAAACAGAAGTATCCGCAGAGGCACCGAACCTGCCCCTCCAGCCCGTTCCGCTGACGATATCTGAGGAGCCACAAGATGGGCCGACTTTCAGTCGACCTTACCAAGACGTACGTAACGGCTATCCACATCCAAGCTGCCAGTACTCGATAGTTCAAATAGTCTTACGAGTAAACAGCCCAAATCGATCGACGACAACCACCCGTTTCCTATTGACGACGGCCAGGCTCTAGCCTCTCTGTCCGACGACCAGCTATTTCAGGCTTACTGTACAGGGCCACGACTCCATCACTACGGCAGGGTTAAAATTATTCGCGTTTCCAAATCGTTGGTTATCAAGGGCGGACTGGGAATTTTGAAGAGCGAGTCGGAGAACATGCACTTCGCGTCCGAGATACTGCATCTGCCAGTTCCAAAAGTCCATCGCACTTTCACGGCCAGCATTCCCGACATTTCTTGGACCGAGGAGATCCCGGGCCATTTCATTGTCATGGACTACATCCCGGGGCCAACCTTGGAGACATGCTGGGATTCGATGGATCACAGCTTGCGGGGGTCGGTCGCCCGGCAGGTCGCTGACATGATAGAGACGATGCAGTCCAGACTCCTCAGCGATCTCCCTCCAGGGCCTCTTGGCTGGGAACAAGGCGAGGAGTTTCAAGGTCCGTGGTTCACGGATTATGGTGCCGGCCCGTTTAAAACCCTCAAGGACCTCGAGGACTGGTGCAACCACAAGATCGATGTCTGTATTATGGTCGGTGACTTGCCCGCCGGTACGCCAAAGTTTGAATTCCAGGATGCGGTGTTCACACACCAAGACATTGCACCTCGGAATCTGATCCTGGATGAAAACAACAAGGTGTGGATGATCGACTGGGGCTGCGCCGGGGTGTATCCCGCAGGGTTCGACCAGGCGGTGCTGCGGGAACAATCGTGGAACGATGAGTTTGTGGACATGGTTCTGTTAAGATTATCGAAAAAGCATGAAATCATGATGGAACAATACAGGTCAATTACGTATGCCCTCACCACTGGTCGGGCACTTTAGATATTATACTATCTGGATTTCCTAACTGAGCCGTCAAGGGCAGCTTGCCTTCATAACAACCAAAAAGACCGTGTCTTTCCACATCTCCAATATTACGTAGAATATACTTGCTTTGACTAGGCATATGTCCACCACCCTAGTTAGCGTAATGGCATACCGGACCTCTTTTGGGGAAGTTCAAGCTGTTCAATAGATCCCTGCACATGGCCTTCCATATCAAACATCGAAATCCCATCCTTGATAGGGCATATAGTCTAGTGCGAAGAGGTACACGTATCTTGGTGCATAAGCCTACTGACTCGATACCCCATCTTCCCCATACTGTATATGTCGCTCTTGAAGTTCCTCGAGGCGGCTTAATTCCTGCATCATCTTTCTAGCGCCACACTCTGCCCTGTCCAAGTGTATTTCTAGGTCCTTCCCTTCATAACACCCAGGCAGCTCCCACGGCGCAATGCAAGCCACCAGTCTTTCAAGCCGGTAGTTTCTGTTCCAGACGTCGGGGGAGATGCCCTTTGTCGGTGTAGCAACCCCATTCTCCTCCAGACGATCCAGGTAGGAGTGATAGAACGTCTGCGGCCAATCGCCCCTGTTGCTGACGAAGTCGTTCAAGAACTCTTCGACAAGAGGGAAGAAGCCTCCGAACTCAAAGTCCACAATGCCGGTTATCTGAGGTGGCTGGCCAGAAATGAGGACGTTGCGAGGAGATAGGTCCTTGTGAGTGAAGATGTAGTCTCCAACAGGTGCGCCCTGGCCGCTAGCGAGCTCGAGTTGTGGGAGGACATTGTGTATGAATGCCCGAACCGGTTCTGTCAAAGATCTACTACGAGCAAACGTATCAGACGACTCAAGTATGGACAATTTTTTAGTCAGCCTGATTCTATAGTAGCCGTTGATACTGATGATGGGTTCCGTGATGTCGACGCCCGCTTGGAGGATGCCCTCGATGGTCGGAGCAGAGCTGTTCGCTGCTGTTCCATCTCTATCAGGCTTATGGCATGGGAGGCGAATATTTCCACACTGTTTTTGAGCGGGAATGCACTTTCGCCAGCAAGATACAATATCAGCGAGTTGTCTCCCCAGGTCCATCACCGTGGCGTCGTCAAAACCGGTAGTTTCGCATGGACTCCCCGGCAGTTTCGTCATCAGGATCCAGCCACCATGCTCCAACTTGTCTTGGCCAGACATGTCGATCGGATAGGATCCCGTCTGGTGAGGTGTTTCGAACGTCGCGGCGTGTCCATCTTCGGACCACGCAAGAGCACGTGGCGTGGGAACATTTGGGCAGTGCTTTTGCAAGAGGTGCAAGCACGCCACCTCATTCTGGATCTTGTTGGACCCAAAGAAACGGCCATTGACCTTTAACACAAGTTCTTGCTCAGGCCCTTCCTCAGTGCTGGACAATGTGTCACTGGCAGAGTGCCGAAGCTTGAGAAAATATATACGATTATTGAAAGATTTCCCAGGTTGTATTTGTGTCAGTTGAACGAGTTCGGAGTTGGGGAATCCACGTCGTGCAATGTCCTCGATCTCTTGGCGTAACATGCGAACGCCGGCTGTTGGCTGATGGGGTGGCGTCGTGCTACGCCCGAGGCCGAGATCATTCATTATTGATAGGATGTTTTTCTGCTCAATCTGGCGGTAATTTGTTGTTTAATCTCCCTGTCGAGTTGAGCATGTGAGTACATGGCTTTATACTCCAACCTGTTGATTGAAGACTTGTAGATGTACATGGGTTTTTAGAGTTTGATGTATGGAATTCAGGGACGGGGAGTGACTCATTCGGCAAGATCTTGCAGTTACACGGAGAGATGGGGTGACGTGTGTGGCTCGAGGACGTATATATCACTACGGAAAGATACTTTCAACTCATACGCAAGTTGCACCGCAGAGCAAGTATCCTCAGATAAGCGTCCACGAACTGTTATAGCCCACAATTAGGTAGAGTAGCGGCTCAGGCGTATGCTAGATAATATTTAGGTGTGGAATTAACAAAGTATCATACTGCATCTGAGATTTGCGTATTCCATGCGTAAATCGACAGATCAAACTTGGCCTGAAATGCATGACCTGGATTTGATTGGACTAATGACGGAAACTGCGGAGGGCATGACGGGCTCACCACTCGTTTTCCAATTCCTCTTGGTAGCCTCTGATCGGTGCGAATGTTGCCTTGTCACAGTGTCAAAGGGGCGGCCATCTTCATCGACTAGTCGAACCTTTTCAATCGAATATTGCGCCACCTACACTCAGCATCGACACCCCAGCGATCATCACCGAGCCCGGGGTCGTTATCGTGGACCTCGAGTGCGATATGTCCACGCGGACCGAGCGTAGCCGCCACATCCTCCGAGACGAACCCCGGCCACACGATCTGAGAGACATCCAGCTGCGCAATTTTCAGACCGTTGACCCACGATGTCAACGTAGGCAAGGGTCCTCCAACGCAGCGGACACGAATCTCATTCCAGTCCGCCCATTTCCAGACCTTGATGAAATCTTCTGGGTTGCAAGCGTAGGATAGCAGGTCACGCTTTTCCTGGGTAACAGGCTCAAATGTCGTTGCTGGGTCGGCGAGCTGCAAACCGATTGCCTTGCCCGTCGAATCTGTGGTGACATCGACGTTGAAGTTGACAGCGTGGAAACCGCCGACGCTGTTTCCGTAGAATCCTCCAATGTTGCCCGATGGGCGATGGTCGATTAGGAGCTGCAGGCCGTGTATCGAGTCTCTCTGCCTGCGGAGCATAACGCCAGTGTCTGCCGGCCAGTCCGGTTTGGCCTCCAACACGAGTTCAAACTCGCCGTAGGCCTCGTCAGTTACGAGGTAGCCGCCGTAAGGTCGTGTTGCCTGACGGCCAATAATGACTCCTCCCTCTACCCGCCATGCTGCGGGATGCTTTGCGGGGTTATCAGGCAAAGAGTCGTCGTTCGGGTCATTGGGTGCGCCAGGATAGATTCTTGGAGCTGAGTGCCAACCGTTGAGGGTCTTCCCGTCGAAGATGCTTACGAAACCCTCGTCAGAGAATGTCTCAAGCTGCATGGCCGCGCTGGAGTTAGAGATTATGATTGAATGATTAGGAGGCGGGGTATTTACTTTTGAGAACCTCATAAGCAAATTTTAATCACCTCTCGGTGTCAATCAATCTCCATGGGGTAGTCGCTAGATCGGGCTATTAGCAGCCGGTCCGACACTCCCCGAAGACCTAGATGCTTTCATTTCGGGGTATCTCACGCCGATAGAGTGGGGGATGGTGGTACGCGTCCGGTGAAATGCCTATATTGTGTAGATGTCGTGTTAATTTGCTGACGTGTTTGCTTTTGTCCCTGTTAGGGTGGCAGAGTTATGATACCAACCAATTCACAGCCAACTTCATTATCTGGGCCGAACTAAACACGATTACATGTGCCATAGAAACAAGTCGGCGAAAGCATTCTACCTTGACGAAAAGTATGAGACAATGCTGGGCCGCCGCACCCTCGACCGCGTCCAGGGCCGCCACCAACCACCGCCTCTTCAACCGCTCCAGCCTGGGTCATATGAGCCAGGCAACAGGAGCAATCGGTCAAGGATACCCGTTTTGTCAGGAGCTGTTTCATATCAAGTTAAGACTACCCGAATCTTTGAAACGCCGCAATCGCTCAGCAAACAAATAGTGCATATCTTCGTCCTCTTCTAGATGCTCATGGATTTCGTCCCCCATCAGCTGTTCAACACGTCTTTCGTAGCCCGGATCGGGTTTTTTCTCTACTGCCAAATCCGCGACAGACCACCATCGGTTCTCAAAGTACCTTCGCAGTTTCGGAAGTCGTGACAACTGATGAAGAAGGATTAGGAGCAGAATCCTGATCCAAAAACGGTAGACCTGGCCCCAGATGTTCTTCAAAGACTGCACGTAGAATGCAAGGAGGGCAAAGGGAACGGCGACCGCAAAGGATAACCCAACTACCTGGTGGTCAGTTCCAGAATCTCCATCCGCCAATTGGGGTTTATTTATTTATACTCACATAAAAGGCCGGATACGCGACTTAGAGGCCAATTTGTGTTTCCTGCGCTGTCTTTGGGGAATCTGTCAATATCGAGGGCGAAAAACGACGCCATGAATGACAACGGAAGCTATATAATAGGGTTAGGGGGTCTGGTGTGTGGCAGAGATTCAACAACATGGGGGTTTGGACACGCACAAAAATGACGGTGACAACCGTAAATACCATTAGAGTCTAAAGTATATATATGTTAGTTATTTCTCATATGGAGAAGGAAGTTGAGGATGGGAGGAGAGCCGCACGTTACCCTGCCTGGCAGTTTCTTCCGCCCCTTCGCGAGATGAGCGAGCCTCCCACAAGTTTGCTTGCTTTTGCTTCAAATCCAAGAGGTGTTGAATCTGAGGTGAAAGAAATTAGATGTGCAACTCTGCATCTCGACGTCGCGATACTCACCGAGTTTTCCACGTCTTGCGCTCGCACCTTCAACGTTTCGAAGCTCACCCTGGCTCTCTCAACGCTATTCCACACTTCCCCAAAAGTGCTCCCCCTTCGGCCGTCCCACCAGTCCGATCTCAAGAGATTCCATTGCTCATCGAGGGTCGTGAGGATCATTTTAATCTCATCAAGAATATTCTTGACTTCGGTCAAGGGCTGTGACTCATGACTTATATCTAGTAGCTTGCTGAGGAGTATCCTGCGCCGATTTTGGTACTCCGGGTGCTGCTCATCCAATTCTTGTAGAATGATGGATAGAAGGCGGAACTTCTGAAACAGCCGCGCTGATCTCTCTTCCTATGTCGGAACTGGTCAGGAATTGTCATTGCTGGGGCGGTGATCAAGCAAGGAACTTACAACATGTGCTATCGAGCCCTCAAAGAAATGTAAAAAGTTGACTGATTTCACATCTTGATTCGAGCTGAGAGTGTCACAGCACGTGGCGAGAATCTGGCTCACAAAATCAAACGTTTTCTGGCAGGGCATCCCGCTTCGATTCTCGAGGATTTGCTTCTGGAGGTTATCGGCCGCCGACGGCTTCGCACCCTTACGGTTGGGAAAGCTCGTGATGACGATGTCAGGCTGTTTTGAACTTGGACGTTCAATGACCCAAAGCCAAAGCTGGTCAACCATCAGAATGTTATGCTTTTTTCTCTCGCCGTTTCCGTCTATAGCAAGACTAAACCGTCGTTTCGTGTCTTTCTCGCTGTGGGATCTTGTAGGAGCTGAGCTGTCTTTGCCCCTTGTTGACCTGCGAAACCACCGAGAGGCAACTTGAGTCTTGTCCCTAAAAGAGGTATCATGAAGTGTGTAATAATAAGATTGATCGATAGTCCTGTTATTCTCCATCATCAGATCTGTCTCTTCTGATGATTCGACCAACACCGCACTGATGTGAGCGATTCAAACTTACCTGCGGGGATGCAATGGGAGGTCTCGCACGTAACCAGAGGTATGCTCAAAGTCCAAATAGGCCTCGATAGCTTCTCGGGTACCATCCATGATTTCATCCTCTTCCTTTTGTTCAAACCACCTGCGCCGGAGAGACATATCTTGTGGTTCCCACCAGTCGATAAAGTCCTCGTGGTGGCGCTCACCCGTCAATCCAAGTAGTAGCTCTCCGATACCCGTAGACTTTTTGATGGGAGGCTGGTAATGGAGAGAAGGAGATGTAGAACTTGCAGAACCATATCTACGACGACCTTCTCGAGATGAAAGGCCGGCCTTCTTTACGAGTCTATTGACGGCGTGTTGGCGAGTATCAGCCTCGTAGCTGATGTAAGGCATCTAAGCGAGTTTGTCAAGGAATCATCACCTATTTGACGAATGAAGTGCTCCCGGTGACCCAATCACTTACCATGATGGCATAAACTGTTTGTTCGCGTGATGCGTCGGCATCGCTCAGTGGATTCAGCGTCGAAACCTGCGGGTAGACGACACGCTACTAAAGCTTAGCCCTTGTCCAATCTCCCCAGTGGGGGGTGTACGTGTCCGTGCTTATGCTGTACATTAATCTCCAAGAGACTCCTGTATGCCATTTATCAATAGGTGAGGTCAATGGCCACTCACACTGTACGGAAGTGTATAATCTCGGTAGCCGTTTGGCCAAGGCCATACATGACAATTGAGCGTCGCAAACAAGTCCTTTAGAGATATTTGTCAGTAGAACTTCAAGATGGGAATGAATGAGTTATGCGTACATGAACCCATGCCATCTGTGAGCCAGACATACATTAGCAGTGATCCAGATAGCTCGTTTTTGAGAACCAAAAAATGACCTACATTGTTCATTGGTATGTGGTACCAACGACAAATGGCAAGCTCGTCTTTCAGCACCGTGTTGTCGCGCCTTTTTTGAAAGTATTTATTGAAGTCAAAACCGCCTTCATTCCCACGTGGATTCTCAGTACCGGAATCGCTCTTATCTGAAGCCTCATCATTAGCAGGAGATGCCTTCGATGGGTAAAGGAGTCCCGCAATATCTGTGTAGTAGGGGATGTATCTGTTCAAGCCAAAAATCTCTCGAACAACCACAGCAATTTTCTTACAGGCCTTAAACGCGTCTGATGATTCTGGGGGTCTCTGCTTGATGAGCCTTGTCATCAGCGGGACGGCCAATACCGGGGGAGGGTTGTCCAGATGTCTCTTCATTTCCTTCAGCCATTCAAGCCGGTCTCTCTCATCGTCCCTGAGGACTTGTGGGTTCTCAAAGTCGTCAATGAGGCGTTTCGCCAGGTCTGCAGGAGTTTCGCCACGTTCGGTACCCGCCAAATTAGGGTCTGCGCCGGACTGAAGCAGTAGTTGGACCATGTCGCTGGCATATCTGTCCTGCTTCCTCACAGAGACGTGAAGTGCCGTTGACCCAGAACTGTCCAGCCGGTCCGGGTCGACTTTTCCCGTGCTAAGCAAAGCGTCCACGATGTCCAGCTCGTTGTGCATGACTGCAACATGCAGTGCTGTTGCTCCATGTCTGTTGGCATGATTGAGATGTGCGCAGCAGCCGGCCAACTGCGTGATCTTCGTCTTATCTCCGCTCTTGGATGCTTCTAGCAGCTGGTGGGTTTGGATGGATCTGGCAATGAAGTCGGCCATGTACTGAAAGTTTGGGTCATGTGGTCCGTACATTCTGGCCATGTCCTTGACAGCACCATCTCGTTCCCAAGTCTCATCGCCCAGTCGAAAGTCGTTCTTGTGTGCCTTCGCTTTGGCTGGGACGGATGGTGATCGTTCTTCCTCATCCGTCGCCACTTGCTTCCCTTTGTCCTTCTTCTTTTCCTCAACTGCGTCTGTCGCTTGGTTTCCTTCATCCTTCTCTTTCTTTTCCTCCAATCCATCCTTGGCTTTCTTATCTTCATTCTTCCTTTTCTTGCTCTCAAATGCCAGAGCGAACATATTCCAATCCGACGTATGGTTTTGGAAATCCAACCACAAATTAGACGCCTGCCCGACCTCCTGTTGCAAGGAGATTGTGGGTTCCGTTGAGGAATCTGATTCCGACAAGCTGGTTGCCCATTTGATCGCCTGACCTGGGTCCATAGAAACGGGAGCGGCGAAGAAAACAACTGCCGCTGTGGCTGTTCTGAGCTTCTCAGTGGGCGACTTCATCGTTGCTCCCTTGAACATCTTCTGGATCAAGAGCGTTCCGTAGCCGTGGCCGATAAACACAATTGGCCTGATACCAATGCGATAGCGCTCGCTGAGCAAGCTCTGAGCAATTTGGAGTGCCAGTGTCTCAAGTGAAACCGCTCCAGTGTCTTTGTTTCGCTCTAGATCGTTTAGAGATGCTAGATCCAGGCCATAGCCCAAGATTCGAGCAACTGTAATCCGAGAGCGAAGCATGTCCTCATCCTCAAGCCAATTCACATTTTTCTGGTCAGTTTTGGCTGCCTCGGTTGCCTTGCCCTGTGTCGTGTTTGGCTGTTGAGGCGGGGGTTTGGAGTCTGGAGCCTGCCCCTTCTTCTCCCCGGAGAGCGGTTTGCTGGAATCGAATACTGAGGTTTCTTTCGTGCCGCTGGTCGCATAAATGGCGACAATGTCGACAGCCAGAGGGTCGGGCTCAGGCGTTTGTGTCGTCCCCGTCTCAGTTGCACCGTCTGCATCAAAGATGACTGAAAACCGGATGTGACTGGGGTTGTGGGAGGATCTTCCACGTTCAAGAGGTACTGTGGTTTTTGAACCGGAGGCCATTGTTCCTGCCCAGGTGGCAATTTGTGATCTCGAAGCTGCGAGGATGATGGCACCGAAGAGTCGAAAGCTCACAGCGAGTTTGTTGATTAGGTACTAGGTAGGAGGTTGGTAGATGCTAGTGCAGAAGGAAGAATCCGTGTCTTTAACTGAAAATATGCCTCAATCTGCGTAGGAACGAGGCTCTGGGCTCTTCCCCTCCTTTCACCGAGTTTTAGCCAGCCATAATTTCTTCGAATCCATGCATTACCAGGGGTCTCTTGTGTAACGAGGAGGAATAGGCCAATAGCGATCCAAGTTCAATCACATTCTGACCACCCATCCTGTAATAAATGAGCAGCCACAGTGGACCACCACCTTCAGCTCTTCGGCGCCGACGAGATGACAGCCGTCTTCAAGACGGCAGGCTGCTTCTTCTGAACCTGCTATCACATGCATGGCCATGTCAGCCCCTAGTACTAAGTAGTCAGGCCCTTTGGTCTGGGAGACAGGTGCCAACGAGGTCGGAACCCATACAGGCAAGCGCAGGTGACAAATCGTCCTTCCTCGAACCTTGGTTTGGAGTTCCATCCGACATACTACCTGGATTGCTATGCTGCTCCGTCAAGGGCAGCTTGCCTTCACAGCAATAAAGAACGCCGTTTCCAGGACAGAGCAAAGAATATGCAGAGAATATCAGGCCTCGATGAGAGACCGACCTATCACCAGTTGAGAGGAACTTCGACTCTTTAGAAGTCCTAAGGTTCCTATAGTGGTCCTTCCATTACTGGCGATGATGGCGACCAGCTTAAGCCTCTATTTGGTATGTTCGGAACCTTGTGAATAATGGAAGACGTAGTGGACGCCTCTCGCCACAAAGTATACTATAAGCACCATCCCCTTCAGGGCCGGCACAATGAGTATGCACTCCTTATTTTGGTTAGCTGTTGGATGCTTTCCATTGATGAACTGGGATATTTACAGCTCCGAGAATGCACCAGTCCGAATCACCGAGCCACGAGAACTTGATCTAACAGGTGGACTTAGGCATTCAATGCCTAGCATATCTAGTCACGGTCAACTTCACTTTTAACCTAACTTGTGTGATTACCTTCACGACTGAGGGCTCGGGAGGGGCGTCAGGGAAGATATGAGGAGACAACGTGCCATGCTGGTCATCCAGTCCCTACGAATTGACAAGCCGCGGCCAGGGGCGGAGCCCCAAGGTCTAAGAGTTCCCCGCTTCTGTGAGGTTAATGAGCGAGTCGAGGCACCGGACTCGACTGGGAGAGTCTTTTCGGTCGAGGAAGTCGACGTCCCCGGCGACACAGCGGTGGAGCTGAAAGAATCCCTCGGCTGGACGTACCATCCTATTTCAAGCACCTTTAATCGCCTCAGAAAAGATACCGATCGCAGAAAGAATGGCAAAAACTTAGCGCTCTTCCTCGAACGCTCCTCTAGTCAAATCTTGGCCAAGGGATTGATGGACCTCGATCTCTCGCCGGAGGGGTATCTTGTTGGGATTAGCAAGTCATCGTGGTGTCGCGGTACTTTATGTAACACGGCTCAAATTCTTCCACACATGTTGGCGAGAATCATCCATCATGTCGACAACCTGCAAGTCCCGGCTGACTCGAGGACCGCCTTTCTAGTCAAATGCAGCAAGCTAATGGATATGTGTCTCAACTTCAAACCAACCAGGGAATTTTATCGAGCACTCTATGATCTTGACGGTATTTTGGCTCAACTTCTGCCGCTTAGGCCAAAGGCAATGGCGGCTGTTGGAGTTGTCACACTTACCAGTGTTGAGTTTAGAGATTTCCTGACCGGCGTTATCCGCATGTTTATTATCTGAAGTGCGCGGCT